>OMNV01018840.1:32116-61275 GCA_900303265.1 Brotula barbata
AGTGTATGTGATTGAACCCGAGATGCCCAAGACCCGATAGGGCTGTCATGGTGACACGCCTATGCAATGGAGGTCGGGGACAGAAGCCCTGGACTGGCAGACCAGGTGATGGTTCCCATGTTCCTGAAATGGGACCAGAGGGTGTGTTCCAACTACAGAGGAATCACACTCCTCAGCCTCCGGGGAAAGTCCATGCCAGGGTGCTGGAAAGGAGACTCAGACCAATAGTCAAACCGCAGATTCAGGAGAAACAATGTGGGTTCCGCCCTTGTTGTGGAACAGTGAACCTTTTCTCTCTCGCACGAATACCGGAGGGGGCATGGGAGTATGACCAACCAGTCTACATGTGCTTTGTAGACCTGGAAAAGGCTTACGACAGTATTCCCCAGGGTGTTCTGTGGGAGACGATGCTGGAGTTTGGGGCACTGGGGCCACTGCTGTGCGCTATCCGATCCCTGTACAACTGCAGACAGAGCTGTGTTCGCATTGTAGGCACTACCTGTTTCCTGTGGGCATCGGACTCCGCCAAGGCTGCCTTTTGTCACTGGTTCTGTTCATGATCTTCATGGATAGGATCAGGGATTGGAAAGTGTCCAGTTTGGTGACCTCAGAAAAGCATCTTGTTTGCCGATGATTTGGTTCTGATGGCTTCATCAGACAGTGACCTCCAATGCGTATTGGCAGGTTTGAAGCCGAGTGTGAAGTGGCTGGGATGAGAACCAGCACCTCCAAATCTGAGGCCATGGTACTCTACTGGAAAAAGGTGGAATGCTCCCTGTATCAGTATCTTGGGGTCTCGTTCACAAGTGAGGGCAAGCTGGACCGTGAGATGGATAGACGGATTGGTGCAGCGTTTGAAGTCCTACGGACATTGTACTGAACCGTCATGGTGAAGAGGGTGCTGTGCTGGAAGATGAGGCTGTCAATTTACCAATCGATCTATGTTCCTGACTTCACCTATAGTCATGAGCTTTGGGTAGTGATCGAAAGGACAAGGTCGCGGTTATAAGATTCCTCCATAGGGTATGTGGCCTCACCCTCAGGTACATGGTGATAAACACGGATATCCAGGAGGGACTCGGAGTAGAGCCGCTTCTCCTTCGCATCAAAAGGAGTCAGATGAGATGTTTCAGGCACCTAGTCAGGATGCCCCCCAGTCATCTCCCTAGGGAGATATTCCGGGCTCGTCAACTTGGGACAAGGCACTGAGGAAGACCCAGGACATGCTGGAGGGATTACATCTCTTAGCTGGCATGGGAATGCTTCGGGATCCCCCAAGATTCGTTGGAGCACCTGCCAGGGACAGAGAAGTGTGGGCTGATCTGCTCAGTCCGCTGCCAACGCGACACGGACCCGGATACATATATATATACTGTATATATGTGTGTGACTCTATGTATGTATATATGTGTGTGTCTCTATGTATAAACTGTGTATATATTTATAAATATTATATACAGTATGTGTCTGTCTGTGTGTGTGTATGTATGTATACTGGGTGGATATTGTCAGACTTTATATTCCATTCCATATTTCTTCCTTGTGAGAAAATGACCCTCATCACCTCACTGTAGAGAGGTTTTTCATAGTTGTTGTAGTTTGCTATTAAATATCAGTTCCTTGACTTAGCCTGAGCACCATTTTGGGTTTCTCTGTTGTTTCATTTGTCTGTTTGCTTCACCACATTAATGTGTCTTGTCTGTCTGTTTGTGTCTTGTGAATGTTTAAACTTTCCAGGGAGATCTCAGTGGAGAAGCTGAGTCTGGACAGCGACTCTCCGATAAGGGGAGATTACAAGAGAGACACAGAAACACACACACCGGTGAGATTGAGAAGGATAAGGGGGAGTAAGGCAGATATTGGTTTGAACAAAAAGTCTACAAAAAAAAAGAAAAAATGGACCAATCACTGCGAGACAGTTTGTCTAACATTGTCATCCATTTTATTCCTCTGCCTCTCTCTGTTTCCTGTTCTATCTGCATGTCCGTTTGTAACTTTTCCTTTATCTCTTTCCACAAATGACCACTCTCCCACTCATCCATCAGGATCGGCTGCCTGTCATCGAGCCCTTCTCCCCCCCAGACCTTACTCATGAGTGCCCTGCCCTAACCCCATCTGTCAGCAGGTATAAAGAAAAACACACTGTAATCAAAGCTGATAACACTCAGAAAAAGCCAACACATTTGTTTTGAGAAATGAAGATGATATTTCAAACTTAATTTATTTAATTATTTATTTTTTGCAAAATGAAATAAAGCCATTCCGTACTTGTATGCTACTATAAACATCTCTGGAAACCCTATCTCTTTGTCTCACTAGCAAGCAGAAGAAAGCCATTCTGTCGCTGCAGGACTTCAGGCTGATTGCTGTGTTGGGTCGGGGACATTTTGGGAAGGTAAATTCTGGTCGGGGCCATTCCGATATTTTGAAATTCAAGGTTTAACTTTTAAGGCAGTATGAAAAGTTCCAAATGACAGTCATTTGTAATTTTCCTAGATATTTAGCATAAAGGCTTCCTTTCAATGGTAATGGATTTTCAATGGTAACTCAAATTTGGGTAAACGTGAGTAAAAGTGTGGCAATGCTGCTGAAATCAAGTGCCATTGTGCCACTATGGCAAGATTGGCAAGAATCTTCGTGGCCTCAAGATCCACTATGCAAGGTGTGGACAGATGAGGCTGCAGGGCGGACGTACAGTCAATGGTGGTCAGACCGAGCCTGACCAAAACCAGGACCAAAGCCACATAGCTTAGGACCTTTCACCACCTGACACATCACAGGCCTTCATTGAGGAAGAGTGGGCAGAAGCAGGACAACCGCACAGAAATCCAGATAAGCTACCACCAGCTAGGCAAACCAGAGTGAAGTGGCTGGCCAGCAGTGGACAAAAGCAGGGTTCCTTCGATGGTCTCATTGACATAATACTGGAGACCGCAAGGTTCGGCGATGCAGAAAGGAAGATCAGGACATCAACATTTAAGGTGTATATGCCTGGCAGGGAGAGATTTGACGCCACCCAAAGCAAGCCCACACATCCTAATCCAGAGGGGAAGAGCAGACAGCAACAGGAGATAGAGGGTATCAGAACGGAGCTGAAGTCTCTCAGACGACACTACGAGCAGCCAGCGAGGACAAGAGGGCTGGGCTATGCAGATTCAGAGAAAGGAGGAATACTGTGAAAAATGCATAGAGACTCCTCAAGGTGCGGCATGTAAAAGCCAAATAGAGAACCTGCCTTTGTCGCAAATCCATACAGATTTACCAAAACAGTCTTGGAAGGAAAAAGATCAGGGACGTTGTTATGTTCCCAACAAGAAGTGGAGGAGTATTTGAACAACATCAATGGAAGCTACCGGGACCATGTGGAGGAGTACAGAAGCATGTATTGACACACTTGCGCCATCATGGATGGAGGTAGAAAAAGCGGTGAGTAAGCCAAGATCTGCTGAAGCCCTGGGTCCTAATGGTATCTCCTGCAATGTGTATAAGAACTGAAGGGAAGCAATACCATCTATTGTAAGGAAACCAGTCAAGTGTCTTGGGAGGGGGCATGATGAATCGCTGGGAGACTGAAACAACATCAGAAAGGTGCAGCAGCAGGTGGTGGATGCCCTGTGGAATATTGACAGGTCGGGGCTCCAAAGAGGTGGATTCACCAATATGGCCTATTACTATGACTGATTTGGCCACTGACACTGTTTGCCGTAGGACTAAGTGCAGTGGAGGCTATGGAACGTACCATCAGCAGGCACCTACAGAGATGGCTTGGTGTACAACCAAGCTTCACAAGTCTGTACACCACTCAGCTTGGTGGCATACCAAGCTGGGGTACATTAAAATGCAAAATCTCCGAAAACATATTTTAGTGAAGTATTATTACTTTGTTACTTTACTTTACTGCAGATTTCTATGCGTGTTCCTGAGGAAACACACTGAATAACTGCTGGATGTTTCTTCTGTCTCCCAGGTTTTGTTGTCAGAGTACAAGAAAACAGGCACCATGTACGCCATCAAAGCCCTGAAGAAAGGAGATATTGTAGCTCGGGATGAGGTGGAAAGGTGTGTGTGACATTTTCAGTATTACGCTGATTATTTGGTGTTCGTGAAAATTTGCTCTTTTCAGTTTGGCTCTTATTATGCTTCATTTCCTCTCCGTTTAATATGCTGGGCCTTGAATCAACAGGATTACAGTACATCTGTGGGCAGAGTGTGGGTGTCTACTCAACCAAAATAAACAACAATTATGTGTAAACGCATCTCATTCTTCTGTCCTCCTCCATTTATCTCTCTTTCTTCCTTCCATTCCTTTCCCGTCTCCTCTCACCTCATTCTGTCCTCTTTTTCCACCAAACTACCTGTTTTCCCTCCAGTCTGATGTGCGAGAAACGCATCTTTGAGATCGTGAACATGTCCCACCATCCCTTCCTGGTCAACTTGTTTGCATGCTTCCAGACCCCAGAGCATGTATGCTTTGTTATGGAGTACACAGCAGGAGGAGACCTGATGATGCACATTCACACAGATGTCTTCACAGAACCACGAGCCATGTACGTAGCACAACCCAGAGAGAAAATAACTCAGATTTTCTCCATTGCAGTGTCTGATGCTGTTTTTGTGTATGTGTAAGTTGCTATAATGTCTTCAATGTTGAAATGGTGACAAAGAAAGATGATCCTGGGGCTTGAGATGTTAGAAAATGACCTAAACTCTCAAAATAGTATGAAAAAGCTGCTCATTACTGTAAGTAATTGATCGTTTTATGTAGTTTTAGCCCCATTTCTCACTTGGAAATTTGTCATTTTAAAATGTAAACTGTAAGAATATCAATGTGCACGTTCACATGACGGCTACAGTTGGATTATTGCTTGCATCTGTCTGAAACCTGACTTTTAAAATTCATGTAAACACGTTAATCTTGCTCTCAAAGCTGCACTAACATACCTAGATAATGCAGTTGGAGCTTGGCTTAACTAAACTGTCTATACGCTGTACGCTTTAATTGGATCGGCGTTGTGCACATCTTCTGTAAGGAAGAGCCGGTCACACTGCGGTCATAAACACGGTAGCTAAGCGGTGCACAGTACACAGTGTAAGTTGTCAGATCTGGCTTGTCTGTGTTTTTGCTTGATGTCATCATTCAGTTTCAGTATTTGCTAGCAAATGGAGGAATATTCTCCAGCAGCAATGGAAGACGAAGGCCGGTGGTCCAACACCTAATTAGCATTTTGGAGAGACGCCATAATAAGTACCAAATGAAGGAATGGATCATAATCATAGAGTATTTGATTTGATAGAAGAAAGAAATGGACAAAGGTGTATATAACAAGTCTTGGCTGTATTGTCAATGAGATGCATTTTGCTGGTTTGACATTGTTTTGGTATTGTAATAGATGTCTGTCAAAAAGATCAGACATGTGCAAAATATCAGAATTGAGTTACAATTTTACCTTCTAATGTGAACATAGCCTGAAACCAGGGAGTATTTGACAATGTCCTTTGTGTTGTAACAGACGAACATATGACACAGCTGGATTACTGTTATTTCTGATTTCTTATCTACTTTTGCTGTATGAATTTATTAAACAGTACTGTGGTTTGACTCTAGGTTTTATGCGGCCTGTGTTGTTCTTGGACTTCAATTCCTCCATGACCACAAGATTGTTTACAGGTTAGTGCCCTGTCTCATGAGATGATTGTGAAGGTTTATAAATATGTTATCTTTGTCCATTCAGCTGGATGATATTGGACAATTATCGTGAATATTAAGTCACCGGACTCAGTAAGCTATCCAACAACTCAAAGTGCTCAAACTAATGTTTTTATTCACCTTCTCAACCAAACGTGAATACGAGGTGTTCACAGTTCATTACCTTTAATCTGGCACCTCATATTTGTATTGCATTGGATCAAGACAAACTCAGAAATAAATGCAACTAATTCTTCCTAAAATGCTACAAACATTGTTATTCTTTTACATAGCTGTAGGAAGAAATCTTGAAGAAAATATTTTCACTTATTGTCATGTGTCCTTCACAAACATCATCAAACTGCTTTTCTTTCAGTTTTCAAGGCCTTTTTGTTTGCAGTCATGGCGAAAATTGTGAAGATTTAGACTTTAGACTATCCAGGTCAAACTCTCTGTGTAGAGACTCTGATTCCCACCTATGGCGTGTCCTCGTTCCCTCCTTTCAGAGACCTCAAGCTTGATAATTTGCTGCTAGACACAGATGGTTATGTCAAGATTGCAGACTTTGGACTGTGTAAAGAAGGTGAATGCCAATGTTACACACACACACACACACACATTGTTGTGTAAGCATTCATTTTACCTTTTCTGTTCACTTTCAATATACATATTTATATATTCATTTTTAAGTCAATATTAAATCTTTTTGTCTGTCTTTGCGCTGTAGGGATGGGTTATGGGGACCGGACTAGCACTTTTTGTGGGACTCCAGAGTTTCTAGCCCCTGAGGTCCTAACAGACACATCCTACACCAGGGCAGTGGACTGGTGGGGACTGGGGGTGCTCATCTATGAAATGCTGGTGGGAGAGGTGAGAACACTGAAACCCACTTGAAGAAACTGAACTCTTTTGCTTTCTATGAAGTGATGGCTGACTGAATGTTCGTGTGAATTGAATCCGTGAATTCACAGTAGAGCTTGCTGCTGAGACAGGATGGAAGATGAATTTGATTAGTTTCCAGCCTTGAAATGTTTGGGAATTGAACACAGATTGCAGAAATGCTGAAATGCTGCAGTCTTTACTTAAGAAAAATGCAAAACATAGTTACATGTTTATGAGGGCGCATTAAAGCCACTGTATGTTAAACTTGATACTATTTATTGCAAACGATTTAAAACTTTGTAAACATTGCATTCAATCCTACAGAGAAAAGACAATAATCCATGCAAAATTAAGACAGAAATTTAATGAAGGTCTGTGGGAGCTGAAAGTTTCTTGAATGTAATTCATTTGTTAATATATATTGTGCATGAAGAAAACTGCTAACAGCAGTCTCTAATTATTATGTTAGAATAATTATTGAAACATACCATTGAGTCAGACAAGTATTTCTGTGTGTGTATTTTCCTCTTGTGCGTGTGTCTCTAGTCTCCATTCCCAGGAGATGATGAAGAGGAGGTGTTTGACAGCATTGTGAATGATGAAGTCCGCTACCCACGCTTCCTATCCACTGAGGCCATTGGCATCATGAGAAGGGTAGAAAAACATACACAGTTGTTCTCTTACTCACTTGATCGCCCACACCAATGACAGTCACTGCACATGACACACTTAATTCACTGATATGGATATTACACGCACAGGCAGACACTATTACTCACAACGTACTGGAGTCAAGATGTTGAAGATTGTGTGTGTTTGTGTGTTAACAAACAGCTGTTAAGGAGGAACCCAGAGCGAAGACTGGGTTCTGGTGAGAAGGATGCAGAGGATGTGAAGAAGCAGCCATTTTTCAGGGTGAGGACACTGATTTCCATCTTCACATGTTATGGTCAAGAACAAAGGCCTGGGAAGAAATGCAGTTGGTACCTCTTCATTGTATGAATATTTCCTATTCTCTTTTCTTCCTCTTGTTGTTCGTCCAGAACGTGGACTGGGAAGCTTTGCTGCAGAAGAAGGTGCCGCCTCCCTTTGTCCCCTCCATCAGTGGCAAAGAGGACGTCAGAAACTTTGACGAAGAGTTCACCACCGAACCCCCGACCCTTACGCCTCCACGTGAGCCCCGTGTGCTCACCCGCAAAGACCAGGACAGCTTCCGTGACTTTGACTACGTCTCCGACCTCTGCTAGATGGCAGTGACCAGTGACCAGTAGGGATGTTGGACTCAGAAGTGTCCGTGGTGGTTTTGTGGTTTGGTGAAGCAGGCGGACAGCATCTACTGCTTGCCGCATCTGACTGTCTGCCATTACACTGTGAATGAATGTCAAGGGAGCCGAGGCATTTGGTCTGTGTTTCCGTGTATGTAGGACCTTGTGACTTAAAATTTCTGTCCTCTAAGAGAAACTTTTTATATTTAAGGACAAACATGAGACATTCAGCATGTCCCCTCTCCAACTGTTCTGCACACATCAGTGAGGTCTTAACAGAAGAGGTCACACTGGAGTATCTGGCAAACATTCGCCTCCTTGTGTGTCAGTGCAGCTGCCTGTCCATCTCTGAGAAGGAGAATCTGCTGTCCCATTATGAGAGAGACTGGTTTCACAAACCGATGCCTTACATCTGGACTTTGGTCTTAAGACGTGCGTTTTGATTTTAATTTGTCGTCGTTTGTAAACGTGTGATCTTCTGGGATGCAGAATTACAGAAACACATGCCCTGTGAACACTGAGTACAGAATTCAGCATTCAGAGAACAATCAATCATCCCTCCAGGGTGACTGTAACAGTCAGCCATGCTGAGGGACGCAAGCCATCTTACACGTTAATCATTATGGGGAGTACAACCACTGCTCAGAAGTCTTGCATCATAGCAATTGTCTTTCCTTGGGGCTTTTTACCTTTTTAAATTTGTTTGTTGTTATTTTAATTTGTGTGACAAAAACCAGTCATATTTAATGACAGTTGATGCATCAAAGCATTATTCAATATGCACCTTGTGCTTTTTTTCCTTTTAGAATTGGGAAATCAAAATGAACAGGTGGTTGTGCTTTCAGTAAGTGCATACACACCATTAGGTTGATAAACTGACTTGCATGTTATTACCTGAGAAATTTGTCTTCATTAAAAAATATGAACACTAAAGAGAGATGGACTAGTCACGCAGACTGTCCATCATAAGACACCCGTACAGTCATCTACATGCTACCTGTGGACATGCAGTTAATAGGCTCCCTCCATCCAGATATTTGGCTTTACCCTCGCTGTATCTTAAACAATGGCTATTAGTCCATGAAGGAGTTTTAGTTTCACGTTTTAAGACTGAAGATTCCAACACGTTGCAAATTGGCAATTGAGTTTGCTTTCCTGCTTACAGATAAAATCATATTTGTTTTAGTGGAAACCACTCTGTATCTTCGTGCTAAATCTTCATGGTTTTGGAAAAAGCTGTGCGGCTCCAGGAAAAAAAACAAGTCTCATTGGCCACAGCTTCTCCATAGCACAGCCAAAGAAGCAAGGCCCCACCTCGACCCCGGCTGACCGACTCTTTAACAGAACATTCCTATGGTAGCGCCTCCATTTAAAGTAATCATTGAGTGCAGGCTCGTCTGCATATGGGGTTATTTTGTGAAGGTTTATGTATGATGGTGTGGATTTTACTTATCTTGTGTACGAATATAAAAAAACCCTGTAAAAGTATGAGATGCATTATTTTATAAAGAAAACCTGGAGTGAAAATGCTGTGTGCGTGTCTGAGTATTGTTCTGGGAATATTCTATTTTGTTCAAGGAAAGGTAACGGTCTGGTTCTTGTAAACAAAAATAAGAAAGTGGTGAAGAATACATGGTTATTTTTTGTTACTGAAGGCTATGAGCAGGGCTTAAATGGTTCAAGACAGACTTGGTTCTGATTTAAACGAAGTTGGATCAATGGAAAAACAAATTACCCTGATTAGTCGCAGGCCCTCAGTCAGTACACTAACGCACATGTTAAAGTGATATTCTAGCAATTTTAATAAATTCATGATGTTTTTTTTCCCAGAAAATTATGTCTTAACAAGGCAGTTTTATTATAATAGGTTGGAGCATTAGATATTTGCAAAGCCTTTGTAACCGGTAGAGTCTTGAAGTAAAATAAAATAACAAGGGATCCTAACGGTTCATTTGTACAACTATGGATCTTGTAAGTAAACTCAAAATATCTAGAAAATGCTTGAACTATTTTGAACATAAATTCCTTGAATCATATCCCATCATTACAATTCAATTATAATTTGCATTTAGCAGACCATCATATCACTCTAAAACTCCAGATAAGGTTAATAATAAGGTTATTACATCATACCTCCACCAAGGCTGAACACAGTTAGGAACACATTAATGGTAAACTGGCATGCAGAGAACAAAATAAGTATAATAAACTGAATATATTTCCAGATTTCTCCACATAACCATCTATTTGTTAAAGATTTTGTCATATGGCTGTACAACCGGTGCTGAAATTATTATTTATACCATGGAAGATTAACCACTCACAGGATAAAGGAAAATCACTAGTAGGATAACAAGTAGTGCATACAGATGTGCTAACACAGAAATGTTAAGTTAAAAAAAAGTGGACATATATACTGTATATACAGTATATTGCTACACACAACAAAAGGCAAGAGGCAGGATACACCCTGCACAGGTCACAAGTCTATGTCAGGGCTAGCATATAGAGACAGACAACTCAATCACACTCCCATTCACACCTTTGATCAATTAAGATACTCAATTTCCCTTAAGATGTATGTCTTTGGACGTGGGAGGGAACCGGAGGAAACATACACAGACATGCAGAACTTGGAGAACCTGCAAACTCCACACAGAGAGGACCAGGGTCAGCATAGGGGCCTACGCTTGGCTCTGGGGGTAACAGTCAAAGTCCCAGAGCACTTAAATGTATCTGAGGTACTAAGTTAATTGCTTTGGATTTTAAATTGTTAAATTCTGTGTATACCTAACCGAGTATATGTATTATTGCTGTAAATAAGAAATGAAAACCTGATGATGAAGCAGCGGAGTGGAAACGTATGACCCAATAGTAATGTTCAGGGCATAGGGACAGAAGTGTGACATGTATGGTCACATTACTGCAGTGTGTGTGTGTGTGTGTGTGTGTGTGCGCGCGCGCCGGAGAGGGGAGTCGAGAGCTCAGTCTGCTGGGAACTACATGGTGCTCAATTTTTCAAGATGTCGTCGCTGGAACAGAGGCTGTCGCGAATCGAGGAGAAACTAAAGCAGGAGAATAAAGAAGCTCGTCGGAGGATCGACCTCAATATCGACATGAGTCCGCAACGATCACGTCCGAGGCCAAGTGAGTGTCCATAGCGAAGGGCCGGGGAGCCGGTAACGGTCAGAATACCGGGGGAAAAGCTCGGAGAGGATATGCAGAGGGAGGGGAGGAATGGGGGTGTTATGCTGCCGTTAGCTTCTAGATGCTAACAGGCTAGCCACATAAACAAACACCGATTCAGCCTGCTCGGTTTATAACACCACCGAAACATTTGCTTGATAAGTTATACAGTTTATACATATAGTTTAGCAGTATTTGTTTAACGAAAGCATTGTCATGAGATATTTCATGAGCAGACTTGACCCGAAATGTGTTTGATTCTGTGCTGTCAAACATGCTAAGTTAGCCAGATAGCTGTTCTACTGATCGCAGGCCCAGCGTCAAGCTGTTCGTTGGTTGTTTTCGCGTTGTTTGTGCTCTATAATGGACGTGCCACTCACACACCACGTATCTGTAGTTTCATAACATTATCAAGCAACGACTCGGTGGAGGTTTATAGTTGAAATATCAATTTTTAGTCCCAAATCTGAACCTCGACGGTACGGGACAGTCGAAGCTAAGTCGTACAAGCTAACTGGTTTAGCTCGCGTTCAGAGTTAGTAGTAGTTAGTAACGTTCAAGCGTAATCATTACAACTAGCTGTTCGTCATGAAAATGACAAATGAATGCACATTAAATGAAAAAATAGTCATCCAAGGGTTCAGTCAACGTAGCTATTGTATTGTAGAAAGCAGCAACATTGGGCCCATCAAGTATGTGGAAGAAAACTATCAAGCCAAGAGCTCCTTTAGTTGAAAATAAACTTTGATTTACAAGCTCCAAATCCAAAAATATTTTAGTAACTAAATAAACACTGATTTCATAGGTGGTATGCTTGTCACTTTGAGTTCCACAGTTCAATAGTCACTTAAAATTGTATATTTATAATCATTATTAATCAAGAAAGCTACAGGATGTAAGAGATGAAGGACCAGATGGAAGGAAATGCAACATTATAGGTTGAGGTGTATAAACCAGGGTTTAGTTTTGTTTACACAAGCATACATTGTACTATATGAAGCTTGAGCGCATCCTTGAAAAGTCTTGAATTCGTCTTACAAAAGTATTAAAAATGAAGCTGTTTCATTACATTTAATATATACATACGTTAAATCACATTTACATTCTACCTTAGCTTATTTCTCTGGGAAAGTTCAGAATGTAATTGAGCGAGTTTGTGTGTAAGTTTGTTTTTTAAGGTCATGCAACCAAGAATTGTTTTTGTGAACCAGCAGCAGTCACTTGTGTTCACAGGGGGGCTCTAGCAATATTTTCACAGTGGGAAAGTGCAAGTTCAACAAAAACTGGTTGGATAAGCAGAATTTTAAGACCTGTTTGAAAGATTTTAAAGACAGTGATTATGAGGGTTGTGAAAGAAGATATTTACACTCTGCATGATGGGAATTAGTCCTGTGCAATAATACATGCATTGTGTAAAATAAAGTGATGATGAAAACTTGTGACAGAACTACATGGCATTTTGACTTCATCAATAATGACAATCCCAGTCACCTCAGTGGATCTCCCAACAACATCTGGCTCCACCATAGCACATAAAGGAGATCCTATTTGGTGTCTGCTCCCTGTGACACACTACCAGTCCTACAAATCTAACCAAGGAGTGAGAGAATTTTTTTCTGACCCCTAACCTTTGCATTTTTTAAAGACTAAACATCCCTAAATCTAGGTATTGGTGCCATAGCATGCCTTTTGTCATTTCTCTAAGTTTGAAATTGGCCTGTAATTGATTTCTGAGTGGCATTGAAAAGGTCTAAAAAATCTTAAATTTAACCTTCATAAACTTTTAGAAACTCCCTTAAACACATGAAGCAAGAACAAAGCAGGACATGCCACATGCAGCAATGTCCCTTAGAGCTTTGACAACCGTGACAACAGGATGTGATCTTCCTTCCTAACCTGTAGGTGGTTGCTAGGTCTTCAGCGAACTGGTAACATATCGCAAACGAAGTGGAAAATTAATAAGACGGGAAGTATGCTGATTAATTTTGCGGTTGGTTGTAAAGAACTGAATCCCTGACCTTTTCATCGATACCCAGACAATTCCCAGGCATTTCTTTGAATAAGTTGTAATTTTTCTGTTAATTGTTGCCCATACCCAAAAATTTGTAAATAAATCATTGGCAGACTCGCTCATCCTGAAATATCCCAGCCCCTGTTCTCGCAGGTCTATCTGGAAACATTGTAGGGCCCGAGGAAGAATTGACAAATAAAACTTGTCCTGCATGTTGTTAAATACGCACATACAATGCACCAGAGTGTTTGCATGTAAGGTGCTTAACAGAACATTTTATCTGGCTACATCTGGTATTCTCTCTATGTACTATTTATCTTGTGCAGGCTCATTAAAGCCTAAAGCCTATTCTAGAGTGTCTACCTGTTTTCTGTATTGGGCACACAGCCAACACCAAAATTTTAAAAATCTGCCTGAGTGTTAAAATCAGTTGTACGATATATTACTTTTTGGAGAAGGGTGGCAGAAGGACATAGCGTGAATGCTCCAACTCTGCCTGCTAAACCACACATTTTGCATACTTAAAATGAGCGACAATGTGATATTTCACTCCTTAATTTCATACTTATCACATCACCCAACATGTTATCTTACGTCTCAGTATTTGTTCATATCATGATGCCGTAGTGTAGCTTGTTAGTCAGTGTGTGCTTTCTGACATGCACATACTCCTGTGTACTAAATCTGTGAGAAACTGACATTTCAAAGGTTTTACCCAATAATAAACAGTATAGTACTCACTGCCTTTACAAATTCTTTACACACCATCTCTCTGGTTTACCGGTTCTCCTTTGTTGGCATGAAATTTGAGAAACTTGCTGTTTTTATCTTGTTTTTAACTTGAAGGATGTTTTGTCATCTATCCCATGCTGTCTTTCACAACATCCAGTCCGAGACAGCAGATTAAGTGAAATTATGCTCTGAAATACTCAAACGTGTTTTTCAAAGAGAACAAGTGAGTGAATTTTAGAAGTTTGAGGGTTTTTCCTGCCTTATTTGTTAATATGGAGAAGTGTGCACGCATGTGTGGTCGTCAGTAGAACAGTGCAGTAATGTGCGTGTGTGTATTTTCTCTCCTCTGTCTAGTCATCGTGATCCAGCTCAGTCCTGCTCCAGCCCCTTCCCAGCGTGCAGGTATCATTCAATCCATCGCTCTCTCTGCCACTGCATCCCTCTTTTCCCTTAAACATCTCATCTCTCATTTGTGTTTCATCTTTCTGATTTTACCTAACAGCGAGTTCTATTAAGTATGATTTTTTTTTCTCCCTTATATCTCTTAGCTTTCATGAACCATATTTAGAAGATATGTTCTAAAAAACTGCACATAAATAACTAAAGAAATAATTAAGTTAATTTTAAAAGTGGCTGTAATTATCTGGTTGCCTTAAGGATACACATGTACACAAAGCCCTTTTACTCTGCCAAACAACAATCTCCATAGTTTTTTGCCAGCAAATCAAGTCTTGGACCATTGCTGAACTTTTATCTCAGAAAACATTTGTACCTCCTGTCTAGCGGTGTAATGATTCATCTGTTGCCTTAATGCATTAACTTTGTCTACCAATATGTACGTGTAACCCACAAGAAGTATTTCCAAGAGAAGAAACCACATTTTATATTCTGACCTGGACAAGCACCCATCCCTTGCTAGAGTAACGCTTCATACGAAATATATTGTAACAGCAGCGGCTGTGATCCAAACTTTGAGGAATCCTGCATAATCCAGGTATTTATTTCAAAGCCAGATTGAATTGAATTTTTGCCCAATTAGTTGCTTAATCAGTTTCAATTCATTAAATTGTATTGTACTGCTCTAAATGAACCAATATCGTCCTTCTATTTTATCAACAACCACATATTGTCATGTGGATCGTATCACTGTTAAAACGTGTGATTACACCGCTACTGCTCTCCAATCACATCCCCCCTTCATCTTTCCATCCTTACTCTTCTGCGTGTGTGTGTCAGTGGCAGGGCAGTGTTGGCGTGTGTGTGTTGAGTATGTATGCGTGTCAGAAGATTAACTTTTGTTTTGTTTGAGGTAGAGAATCACGGTGCATGTGGCTTTTCTGCACGGCACAACGTTTTGGGTTGTTTCGTTTGACACCGTCTCTAATCCAGCATTGCTAGTGGTCCATTTGCAGGAGTGCTGTGAGCAGTCTGGCTTCTCTTTCTCTCTCTTCGTTGATTGCAACTGAGGACTTGGCTTCTTGTCTGAGTCTGACTGACTGACTGACTGTCTGACTTCCAGCTTAGTGTGTGCCTGCTCAGCAGTTATGGCTGCATTTCTATTCTTCCCATCTTTCTCACACCGGACTGTTTGATATCGCCTCTGGTATAGCCACGATTTTTTGCAGAGCCACTGTGTGAGCAGGAGATGGCGCAGCACAGCCTGCAAGTTTTTATACTTGTATGTTGCCTCTTTCCTTGTCTCTTTGCTGCCTACGTCTTGGTCTGTCTGTGCTCTCGTCCGTCTATCTGAAGCCAGACAAGCTATGACGATGTGATCTATACCAAAGATTGCTTGAGTCTGTGTTCCTCTCCACACTAACTCCTCCTAGTAACCAGTTCTCCCCTTACAGGCTGATCTATCCACAGGTGACTCATGGATGCAAACACCTCCTGGCTCTTAGCGAAGTTGTTAGTTCACAGACAGGGGAAAATGCTAGTTTTCATATTTTTTAAAAATCTATATTTTATTGAATTATTGTCATGTTATTTCATGTTATATGCTCAGACTTTTTTAGATGACAAATCTTTAACATTTCCATTTAAGACGGAGACTTGTCTTGAAGAGCTTTACAATCAGGTTTAAATGGAAGTAGTAGCACATTTCTGTGTGCAATTTGTATTTCATTGAACAACACCTAGATCTGGTTGAATAGTCTGCAGAGATTTATATTAATCTTAGGTTTTTTATAGGTTCTCTTTGTGTGATCCATGGCTCCAGTCCGTACCTTGCGAGCTGCAGGCCATCCGTGTGCTTCCTTTCTCTGCCTGAGAATGGTGTCGCTTTTGCTGAGATAATAGTCATGTATTTTTCATACACTGTTCATACTCTGGTGAAATAGCATGCAGATCTAGAGAACAGCCAGTGCTGGCAAAAAAATGGAGGAATTTTCTGACTTCAACCAAGGTCTGTTTGTTTTCCTGTAACTGCTTCTAAGTCATTAATACAAAGATGAGATGTCTTTCATCTGTGATTTGGAGATTAAAAATAAATTTTACGCTCAGACTCCATGGAAATGATTCAGAGTAAAGCAGGGTTTTACTTAAACTGAACAACAAATAGTATTTGGTGTTCTGTTGCTCTAACTGTTTGGGTGCACAGTAGTGGTAAATATAAACTGCAGGTAATCACCAATGGCAGAAGAAAACTACTGTATTCAATTCTAAAACATATGGCTGTTCATCTCCTGGTGTAATTCACCTTTCCCTCCTCATTACCTCTCCTACCTGCCTCTAATGGGTTCTGTCCCTCAACCACAGCGCTCCAGCTGCCCCTGGCCAATGATGGAGGCAGCCGTTCGTCGTCTTCAGAGAGCTCCCCTCAGCACCACCCCTACCCCAGCCGCCCACGACACATGCTCACTCTACCCACACCTCCGTATGGCCTACACAAGAGCTTAGAGAAGTATGTAGATAGATGTGCATTAAATTTTTAGTTGAATTCCTCTTTTGCTCAGTGACCCATTCAGCTACACCCATTTGAAAACACGCTCTCTATCTTTAAGAAAAATCTAAAGACCCAGCTCTATAAGGACACTTTCTCACAACATGAACTGTATTGATGTAAAAAAAACCAAAAACCTCTGCGTATATGCACCCCTTGCCTTGCCTCCTTGCACTGCCTTGTAGCACTGCCTCAAAGCACCTAGGTCCCTAGGACCAGAACCTGAGCTTTATGGCGCTTACTGTTGTTGGTCTACTGAATAGATCCCTGCTTGTGTTGTTGTAATTCTCATATGTACGTCACTTTGGATAAAATCCTCTGCTGTCTGTAATTGTGTCCCCGCAGTGCAGAGATTGACCAGAAATTGCAAGAGATCATGAAACAGACGGGCTATCTGAAGATCGATGGCCAGGTGAGATGAGTGATGCAGAATTTCTGTCTTCTGGACTCCTAAACACCTTGCATGTCTTAATTACAGAACAGAACTATACTGCCGCCCAACTGTTGAAAAATATTAATGTGTCCTCGTTCCAGCCATTAACCCAGCTGTTAGAGCATTTGTAATAATTGTGTTGTCTCCACTATGTTCATGATGAATTAATTTCAACTGCTCCTGAGTGAAGCAATCTGTGAGAAGTCACTTTTTCCAAAAATCATGATTAAACAAAGTTTTGAACAAGTAACAATATATATATATATATATATATATTCGAAAGCGCACTCCCAACACATTGTGGAGTCAATACAAGAGAAACCAAATGTATATCATGGTGTGTGTTATTTTTATGTGCCACGTTGAAACTGAAGAGACTGCTTAAAGTTTGGACACATTTTCTCCTGTCTCCATCTTGAACACCACTAGCCAGATTTACAGAACTTGAAGATATTCCGTGCCTCAACAGTGCCTTTGAATGTCTTTAAAATTCCAATAAATACTCATATAAAATGTGGTTCCAACAATGTAATCAATGACTCACTGCTCTGCTGCTGCAAGTTTCTCTTCAGCAGAAACTTGGATCAGTCACGGATTATTCAAAGCAAGTTGCCAGTTCTGATACTAGTGAAGCTGCAGTTGATGAGACACAATACCTAACTGCACAGATTTAGCAGTAAAATTAAAATCATGGGAATTTAATCGGTCCTGTGAAACACTGGAAGCTTCTATCAGGAAAAATCCACAGGAACTGGTTGAGCCATCACAAAGCTATACTGAAACATAGCTTAGCATATCTTAGCATCAACAGCAAATTAGCACAATCAGAAAACAGGCTTTTAATCAAACCAGATCTAGCTACCAAACTGGGGAAATAGAAATGGAGTGCTCTTTGTTAGGAAAGCCTGTTTCGAGTAAGTAAGTACTATAGAAATGCAGTCTATTTACCATTTACCAAGTAAGGGCCTGCTTCTCTCTTCCTCAGAGGTAAATTAAAGGCCAGGACAGGCATTTACAGTACTCTTCTCATTGTTCCAGAATAGCTGCTCCATCATTCTGTTGGCCTGTAGGAGATGTTATGTCTTGTTTGGGCTGAACCATTAATTTCACACAGACATTGCAATGTAATCGCACTCAAAACGCAAAAGCTGAGGTTTCATTTTTAAAAGGTAGTTTTTATTGCAAACACTGCATACACCTGATTCCCACCAAATGAGTGAAATAAATAAATCCAGCCAAATATGCAGAGTGGAAATAAAAGAAAAACAGACTTGTATTAAAGAGTAGTTGACTAGTTAAATATCCTGTGTTGTGATGGCTAAAATATAGAATGATTTATAGCTTATGGAATAGCTATGGAATCTGATTTGGTAGTAATTGAGCCACAAAAATACAACCATATATCACAAGAGGAATCACTACCTCAATTGACAGTCATGTCCTCACTTGCTAGGATTTATAGAGAATGGGGAATGTGGAGCAGCGGGTAAGAATGGGGAGTCATTAACATTTTCACTATGATTTGTCCCACTTCACGAGCTGCGTCTACACTTGTTTTATGTGTTTTTGCACATCTGCCCTTTGCCTCCACAGCGATATCCAGCTGAGGTCACAGATCTGATTAGCGAGGGGGAGATTGGTAGCGGAACATGTGGACAGGTTTTCAAAGTGCGATTCAAAAAGACGGGCCATGTCATCGCTGTCAAAGTAAGACGTCTCATTTGCCATAGCGTTTTTGTCGCCCTTTTGTGTGATTGTGCATCTCTGTCCTACAGAGGGATTCTCTCCTTTGCTAGTTTTAAGTGAAAAACAAATACATGCAAATAACTTAAGGCACTTGTGAAAAAAAATGGTGTGCAATGAGGAGGCTTTCAAAAATCATGCTATGAATAGTTTTTTATTGATCAGTTTAGTTGATAGAATATGCAATAAACAGAAAATAGCTCAATAAAGTCAAAATTTGGTGTGACTACCTTTTGTTATAAATGCACCAATTATCCTTGGCACACTTGCTCCAAGTCAGTAAGTAGGTTGCTACAAGCGTCCTGGAAAACTTAATGTGAGTTCTTCTGTGGAATTTGGCTTTGGTCCAATGTCTTCTGTCTCTTCATGTAATCCCACACTGACTGGATGATCAGGGCTCTGTGAAGGCCATTCCATCTGTTGCAGGACTTCTTGGTCTTGTTTTGCTGAAAATACGTCTTGTCATTTTATTGTTGTTGTGGTTGCAGAATGAATTTGATCACACCTCTTTGATGATATTCTATTACCATATTTTACATATAACCTGCCTAAAACCTTTGCACAGTACTATATATCTCAAAAGTCACAATATCTCATCATGGCATAGGTATCTTTTAAAGGTACATCTTGTAAATATTGTTTGGTTTTTTGCATTGTTTTGAGTTTTGTATGAGTTGGTTAGGGCTTGTTTTATATACTTGAAATACTTGAAGTGAGTATTAACTTTGATACTGTTTTAATGCTATTGTCACCAAAATTATCACCAAAGAACGTGATTCATACCTAAGGCTTTTAGTGTTATCTAAATGTTATTCCCCTTAATTTTCTTCCACGCCTTTATTCCAGTGACTGGTTTACTATCATGGTTGCAATAATTACCCTTGTCGCTATGCTCCTATTTAAGAGATTACTTAATTGTGACTGCCACAGCTGTTTAGCTGTTAGGCAGTCAGTCAACACAGCATGGAAGTCTTTGTTTGGTAAACTCCTAATGAGTTGTTTTTGTGCACATACAACCAGCAACTTCTTACTTGATTGTATAAATGAAACGTCGATTTAATGCATGCTAGAAGGAAAGAGCATTGATTTCACAGTTTCTCAAGGACAGTTTTGGTTTGATCTTGGTGATTTTAGTCATTCCAAAGGGACAGTTATTGTATGTCCCAATGTGAATCAGAACTCATTGCATTATATTTTTGGCCAGGCCTATGGAATAGGAAAGTGTGTGCTCATTAAAAAATATTGCAGTGTTTCTCCATACCAAGAGTTCATTGAATTTTGGTGCTGAAATGATGCATTTTCATTCCTATTTAGTGGTGATAAGAAGGAAATAGATCAGAATGTAAGCAATATAATTGCAGAACAAACTTAAATTGAATTTCATTGTGTGTGAAAATACAGAATGACAAAGACCTCTTCTGAAAGCATGTCAAAAATAATCACCCCAGCCACCACAATGTTGTTACAGGTACAAAGAAATAAAACTTCAAGAACAATTTGTTACACATTCAGCAGCACATTCCACATAACTTCTGTTGTAGTATGTGTGGTTTATGAAGGATCGAGACATTTGAGCAAATAATTTACTAAAAAGAAAAATAAACATTTTGACTTTTCTGCATTCCAATCACATGCACTGATTATGACTTCTGTTTTCTGATTCGGCGCTAACAGGGATTCCATGAATGCAGTATATCGTCGAAAGTTTTGATTTTTTTCTTACCCACTGTAATATACATTGAAATAACTTTATCGGTGTCTGCAATGTCCTTTCTCACCCTTTGTAATGGCAACGTCTGATAAAAACGTTAGTTTTATCACAAAATGACCTAAAGGTCTCATTCACTTGCATGATGGCTTAGCTTTATTTTTATGAGCACTGGATGTCACCTCTCCTCCTCTGTACGAAATACAGCCGAATTAACACAGGGTAAAAGATAGCATATGGTTTGTTTCATTGTATGTTGTTGTGTGTGTGTGTGTGTCAACAGCAAATGCGTCGTACAGGAAACAAGGACGAGAACAAGAGAATCCTCATGGACCTGGATGTGGTGCTGAAGAGTCATGACTGCCCTTACATCATCCAGTGCTACGGCGCCATAGTTACCAGCGTGGGTTTGTCTAAATTAAAATACTACCAGTAAGCTGTGTAAGAAATAATAGGAAAATAGTATCCTGTCTATGTCCTCATCTTAATTGTCTTTTAATGTGATTCACCTCACACCACAACACCAACTAATTGTGTTAATGTAGCTACTTTTATCCTGTCTCTACAGTATACTGGAGTAAATTCCCCAGCTGCACCTCCATGATTTAACAAATGCATTGTGGTGTTGATAAAACAGAAGTAAAAGCTCTATTTGTGTGCTTGCATCTGTACAGACGGATGTATTCATTGCCATGGAGCTGATGGGAACGTGTGCTGAGAAGCTGAAGAAGAGAATTCAGGGTCCCATCCCTGAGCGGATTCTGGGAAAAATGACCGTGGCGGTAAGTGGGGAAAAAATGCATTAAAGATCCTTTTAAAATCGTGATTTACAAGTGGTGTTTCTATTTTTCTGTGTTTGTGTCCATTTGTAGATAGTGAAGGCGTTACTGTACCTCAAGGAGAAACATGGTGTCATCCACCGGGACGTCAAACCGTCCAACATCCTTCTGGATGCTAAAGGTCAGATTAAACTGTGTGACTTTGGAATCAGTGGACGCCTTGTGGACTCCAAGGCTAAGACTCGCAGTGCCGGCTGTGCTGCTTACATGGCGGTGAGTGAAAAACTTCACGTGCAAAACGCATAACACAAAATAATCGTAACCAACCAGGCAATGTTAGGTCCAATTCATGTTTGTGTCGAGCTTACACACCTGCACACACATCCTAAATTGTGTCCTCTTTTGTGTGCGCATGTAAGCCTGAGAGAATAGACCCTCCAGATCCTACTAAGCCTGACTATGACATCCGGGCAGATGTGTGGAGCTTGGGCATTTCTCTGGTAAAACTGCTGTCATCCTAATTCGGCATATAAACAATAATTTCCTCTGTGTTTGTTTATGGCTGTTAATTTCCTTTTGTTCCACAGGTGGAGCTTGCCACAGGACAGTTTCCCTACAAGAACTGCAAAACAGACTTTGAGGTCTTGACCAAAGTGCTGCAGGAAGATCCACCTCTGCTGCCTCACAGCATGGGTTTCTCCCTCGACTTCCAGTCCTTCGTCAAAGACTGGTGAGGGGCTTACACACAGGGGCAAATTGTCACATGTCAGGTGTTCGGAAATGATGATATCAATTGGGACAACACAAATGGATCTACAAAAGCAGAATCAATAGAAATAAGGCATATTCATATTTCACATGTCCAGCTTTTGTACAGCTGTTGATGATACAACAAGTCAAAGGGTTTAATCTAAGTTTTTCACCTATAGCAGTTAAACCTCACTTTTGTGTTTATCCACAGCCTCACAAAGGATCACAGAAAAAGGCCAAAATACCACAAGCTGCTTGTAAGTCGCTGTTTATAAATAATCAAAATTTAGTTTTGATTGACTTGAACACTTCTTATGTAACTTTAATTTTGGAGCAATCTTTGGCTCGTAGAATTTCTTTCAGGATTAATAAAGTTCTATTTTATCTCATCTTATCTTAACTAACTTATTCATACGTATGTCAACCATGGCCCTCTTTTTTTGTCTTTGCCCCTTGCAGGAGCATAGTTTCATCCGCCGTTATGAGGTGCTGGAGGTGGACGTGGCCGGTTGGTTCCAGGCAGTTATGGAGCGCACCGAGTCGCCACGCAGCAGCCAGTGTTACACCCACCAGCACCAGCTTCATTCACTCTTTAGTAGGTAGCCTAGCCAACCCAGCCTGATGTTAGCTTAGCCATACGCCAGCCTAGCCTAGCATTTTGCTTTGCCAAGCCCAGGCTTAGCACAGCTTGCCCTAGCCTAGCCCAGCGTCAGCTAAGCCTACCGCCTGTCCATCTGTCCACTGGAGAACTTGGAGAGCCTGCAGACTGAAGGGAGGGGCGGAGACTCAGTAGAGGGCTCTGGATGGACAGATGGGGAGATGGACAGAAAGGATGGATTGATGGATGGAGGGACAAAATTAGCCGTTTTATAAACAGTTTGTGACTCTAGACAGACAAATGTGTGATGGGGAAAATGATGCACATTATAGCTAGCTTCATTTGTTTACACACATACATCTTTTCATATTATCATAGCAATCCATATCAGTGGTAGACAAACACATTTTATAAGAATTTTCTTTTAAAACACGTAAGCATGTATTGATTTTTACCTTTCCTTCATGATTAATCTACATGTTTGTCTCCAGCAACAATCCAAGGCATTGGATTAGCCAACAGCGTAGTCACTACACACTGGAACAAAGCATCTGCTTCATTGGCACACATCAGTTCTTCTTGTACATAAAAATCATTGTAGATGCAGCAACGTCCAGTGCAATTATGATCCTTCAGGTGTTCTTACTATCACACATTCTCAGGCTGTGTGTGTGTGTGTGTGTGTGTGTTTGTGTGAGTGTTGTGTGTTTCTCCATATATGAAGATAAAGTTATTGTTTGTTTTGTAGAAGTCAGGTTACTATATTTCCCAGCCATTTATTCACCATCACACTACTACTTCGACTTTTAACTTTAATGGTAGTGATTATAATCCTTACTAACCTGTGTGTTGAACAGCAATCATTTTATTTAGCAACTGTGTAATTGGGAAAAGACACAATTGCAAAAATACAAAAAAATTAGTATTGAATTGTGCTAGCAATGTAGAACAAGAGACTGTTGGGTTTTTTTTTAATTCAAAATGATTTTGAGTAGGACTTAATTGAGAGTCAAAGGAGATGGAGTTAGATGGAGTTGGAGATGGAGATGGAGTTAGATTCAGAGCAGTTAATATAAGGCCTCAGTATACTTCATAAGAATAATTCTTGGACACTGCACAGTATAGTCATTAAAGCAGTGGTCTATAAGTTTATGGAGTGAGTGGGATGGTCCACCCATTCCTACCTGCTGCACCCGAGTCCTGCCTGTACAACTCCTCCAGCCAGAGAGCATGAGACATTAATGACATTTGGCATGGCAATTGTCCTTGTGTAAGTTGCGACATATTTTATTTTTTAATCTAAGAACTTTGATTCGCTCCATTCCATTAGTGGAAACAGAGAAAGGTCACAACTCACCTATAACAACAAAGTTTGCAGTGATATAGTTTATTTAGTGTTTAAATGAAGGCAACAAAGATGGAACAGTTTTCCTCGAAATCTGAGAAAGAAGGATGCGTGAGATAATCTTATGTGACAAATGCAGTCAAGTCTCAATAGTGAACAAATCAAACTCTAAGTTGCTGGTGACACAAGCGGTCCTGCAATTTTTGGAGCAATTATAGGCATGGAAAGGTATGACAAATGTTCCACTTGGACTCTGCATACAGAACATAAAGCCAGAACCTTAATGTCATATTTCCTGTTAGGTTCTGCTTTGTATGAAGTGTACTGAGGCGTTTAGAAAGGTGGACACAATGGAACTGAAGATGCGACTATCCCTACTATTTCGAGGATACAAGTTTTAGAGAGGAAAATGATATAAGAGTGGGAGCTGAACAAAGAACAGTCGGGGTTCGGTGACTTAATGAGGGCAGAGAAAGCTGACGAGCGGCAGGAGTTGAAAGAGCAAAGCATGGTTGTAAAAAAGTATTTAAATGTGTGGATCATACTGCCTGAGGAGCATTTCTTTACTTCACTCTGTCTACCTGTACTGTTCTGCTCCACAGTGTTATCAGACCAAAGGCTGCATGTACCTTGTTGTTGGAGACCATCAGAGAGCCAAACATGCTCCTGAGTAAATGTAGTTGAACTCATTTGAGATATTAGGAGAGCTCACAGTCAAGGCGTGATTAAGTGGTGATGTTAGAGATTTTAACAATATATAGATTTATTTATGATGACCACTGCCAAAGCCTGCTAGACACAAACCTCCCATTCTCCATCAGGCACCAGACCAAATCAATGCTAGACACCGAACGAAGGAGTGAGGGAGATGGAAAGTAGTACAGCGGGAGATTTAGGAATGTTGACAGACTGCAAAGAAGAGTGAAATGAAATGGAAAAAGAAAGGAGAGGATGGAGTGAGGTGAGAAAGATGTCCGGGAGTGTCATGAAAGTGGGATGGAAGGTTTAAGAGGGTTTCGAGATGAATGAAAGTCACAGAGGAGATGGTGCAGATGAATGTGTATGATAAAGGAAATGGGTAACGTAAACATCACAGGATTCCACGCCCTGAGACTAGCTGGTTATTGTAAAAAAGCTTTTGTGGTGTTACACACACCTACCAATTATTATTTTAGCTGAAGAGTTAGTGTAGGTGATGTTAACTGTTTTGTTCAGAAAATATTATTTATTTACATTGCTACTGCTGCTACTTTTTATTGCTTTAGATGCTGCTGTCAGTTCTTTTCCCCAAAGGACAAATACTTTTTTTTAAAGCCAAATAAGTGAAATAATGCAATGTCTACACACATTACCAAATACAGGAGAGCAGGTCTGAAGATGGCAAAAGCAAGTGAGAGATGGATTTTTTTTTTTTTTTTGAACAAAGTTTAATTTTTTGAACAGGGAAGTGGTGATCACATTAATAATAACTTGCACAGGTTATAAACACACACTTCACCTCTAATGTAGCTTAACATGTAAGGTTTGTACCCAATCATGCTGCATCAATGTGTAGTGTTGATATGAATCAGGGGAATGTGTCTGTCTGTCCAAATATTTTGAAGCTGACCTCAGGTCACTCCTCATAATGACGTGTCCTCCATCTTGACTCTATCCTTCCATCCCTCCGTCTGTCCACAGGCCGTCTGCAAGCTTGACAACGTCGACAGTTCACACCAAAGGTGTCCACAACTCAACATAAATACAAGACAGCATTGTTGTTATTGTTATGAATATTGTTATTGACATTATAATTGATTACTCTCAACTATATATGAAATCTGTGCATAGCTAGTGTGACAGGGTGTGCGCGCGCGCGTGTGTGTGTGTGTGTGTGGGGTGGGGTTGCTGTAGTGTAGCAGTGCCTGTGTGTCATGTACAGCACAGAGGGAGACTGGTGCTCTAACACACAGTGAAGGCCAAGCAGTCAGCCCAGACACTTGATGCTTCTGCTCAGGCTAACACTGAGGATTCATCGGAACACAGCAACTACATGAAATTGCATTTATGAAAGTACTGGTGTTCCATTACCAAGAAATCATTTTCAGAGGGGGCTTAAGTGAAAGCAAAAGAAATTGGCATGATGGTGTCAAAGCAAAATCGAAAGTAGGTGCAGACAATTAACATGATGAAATGTTTGTAGCTGTGAAACTACCAGGAAGGCCAAGAAGACTGCATGAGTTAAAAATGTAAGATGCACTGCAAGTTTGGAACATTGTCCTCAAAATGACAACTCCCAAAACAGTTGTCAGTACATTTGCGCTTCAGTGCTAGTTAAAGTACCTCAAAGTTATATTAGCTATATACCAAAAGTATGGCTATTTCATTTAAGAATGACAAGTTGCAAGTAAAATCAACCCGATCAAAAAATGATTAATGTGAGTTTTACAAGTTTTAAATAGTCAGTTTTATGTATAGTAATTATCCCCATAAATTCTTTTGATACTAAAGTATTGTAAGTAAAAGTGAAAGATTTTCTTTTCTCCACAATAGCATTTATACCTTGCGATTTTCTTCAGATTAACAAATTATAATCTCAGCTAACACTCCACATGTCTTGAAATCTTAAAGAAAA
Source organism: Brotula barbata (assembly GCA_900303265.1). Classification (NCBI taxonomy): domain Eukaryota; kingdom Metazoa; phylum Chordata; class Actinopteri; order Ophidiiformes; family Ophidiidae; genus Brotula; species Brotula barbata. The sequence goes on from OMNV01018840.1 coordinate 58,790, forward strand.
AAGCAGCTCAAATCTTTCGATTGAAACGACGACTCATCAACTGAGTGGGCAGACATGTCAAATTTGTTGATAACTAAGATACAGATTCATGATTCGTATACAGTTTGACAACTCAACCAGTACGAAGGGTTTTGTTTGTTTTTTGAGAAAGCTCAGATAATAACGAAGGAGGGAACATGGTCAAATGAGGCATTCTTACATGTTCAGCCCGACACTGTTTACCTGAGCAAAAGTCTAAACTCCGTTGTCTTGGTCTTTGTTGATTGAATCCTGAGAATTGACACTAAGCCACGGGTTATCTTCTCACAAAAACAGCATCCAGGGCTGTTGTGCGGATGAAGTCTCATTTTGTAAATAGACCTGATCTGGTGCTTCGCATCCACCGGCTGTACTGAACAACCAGCACAGCCGGAGATGTTTTCACTGGTGCATTCACACCTGACATCCACCTCAAAATGGAACCCCAAGACCCAGTCTCCCACTGTCCCGGTTATTTCTGTGTTTTTACAAATGTATAGAGCACATACACACTTGCTCAACTGTGACCTGATGGACGACGGTGCCACGTGTCATCTCCGTAAAACCCAACAGTCAGAAGTATATGACTCTGATTATTGCTACACATACACCAAAACGTATAAAGTTACACTCTACTCTGCAGTGCTGGCTACTACCAATAGTGGCTTTGTATGTATATTAGCTTGCCAGGTGTAAAGCCAGCAGTGTATAAAAAATAAATTGAGTGTACCTGCGCTGTGCCTAGGCACTTGAGAGTGTGTGTATGCGTGTTAGAGTTGTAACCCCATCTGTAAGTAAACCAAATATCATTTTCACTATGCAGTCATTGAAACCACGTCAGCTTGCTTGGATGGTAAACAGCCTCCTGTATATACACAGAGCTATGGAGAAAATGGAGCTGTTTGTCTTTTTGAGACCCCCCCCCCTCCGCCCAGTGTGTTTAACACCACTGCCTTCAGCTAGTTCGCAGAGCGAGAGATGCATTTCAAATGGACTGATAAATATTTAAGGATTGTATTTGGGCTGGGGTTAGACCGGGGTTTGTAGTTGGGGAGTTATGGATCAATGCTGTAATGTATATGAATTGCATGTTATTGTCACCACTGTAACTGCCATTGGCTACGGTTAGTTGGGGCGGGGATGCACAAAACTTTATCTTTATTTATGATTTTTACACAGTATATCCTGTATTTTTGTTTTGTTTGCAGAAATATTGAATTATGGTGTACTTAGAATGAGACACACTTGCCTTTTCTTTCTTTTTTTTTTGATCTCCCTGAAAGTCACGATTTTTACTTTCAAAAGCCGAGGTAGTGAGGAGGAAGAAGAAGAGCAGAAGGTATCGTTTTAGAAAACAGTGTTTTGTCACCATTAGAGAAACATTTCCATGTCCTGATTCCCTTGTGTGTGTCTTCCTTTGCAGTTAGCATGTGTCTTTGTGTGCTCGTGTCTGTGAGTGGAGAGGGAGTGACGTTTTATTATTTGTCTACCAAAAGTCTTCTTTGATGATGATTATTGTTGGCTTTTATTTTTGTTCCTTGTTTTGTTTTTTATTATGATTACTGTTTTTGTTGTTGTTATTATTCAGGGCTAAGATGACACCAAATTGAACAAAGAAATAAATGGGTGATCCCAGAACGTGGTGATAGTGGAAGAGCGAGACAGCAGGACAACAGGCGGTCTTTGCGTCTGTCTCATGCTTTTTCTTTGAGATGAGCTGTCATTTTTATCTCCCGTAACGCTGTAATCACCACGTCGTAAAGATACCCTTTGGACAGAACGCGTAATAGTATTTTTTTATTATTTTATTATTTACTTTTGATCAGATATTATGATCAATATTTTTCATGTTACCCCAGTTTGGGTCATAAATTGTGTGCTGTTATTTTTTTCTGTTATTTTTTTCTTTTTCTTCCCTACCGAAAAATTCTCCCTCACAGCTTTCTGATTACATGTTTTTATTCTGTTTTATTTTATTATTATTATTATTGTATTTCTGGTTTGTCTAATGCTGTAGTAGTGAGCTGATTGGTCAAACACCAGGGCTTTTTTTTAATGCTGAGACTGTCGTGACTGATGTTGCACTTGTGATTTTGTTTTTTGTTTTAGCTGAGAGGAGAATATCAGTCTGGAAAATAATGCATGCAAACATTATTTTCATGTTTTCTTAAGTCACAGCAGCTATTTTATCAATCATAGATCTGTGACACAGTGAGAAAGTGATTCAACAGTGTATTTTTTTCACTGATATTTATTTATTGGTCATTTATGTTTTAATTTTTATCTGTATTGCTTTTTTGTGGAGGGTAAACAGGACTCGAGGTAGAGGAGTAGTCTCTCATTGGCATTTTATTATTGTATACAAAAACCAAAATATTATATTCAACTATTACACTAATTTACAGTTTTAAAGTAACTGATATACATGTTTAGATAGAAGTATGTGGATGCTTCTTTACTGACATCCT
>OMNV01018840.1:61382-96729 GCA_900303265.1 Brotula barbata
GGTTTAAAGCCAAGCAGCTGCAGCATCGAGTATTAGAAACATAGTAATGCTTTGCTGAAACTCATAAATTTAAGCTGGTATTGTTTGACACTTGGAGGTGTTTTGATGAAAGTATTGAATGCCAGCTACTGTCCTAAATACTACAGGTTTTTTGCGTTAACAACTTTTAAAGCAGACTGTTTGGCTTGGTGTTAGCCTGCATTCCCAGTTATGTAGACGGGGAATCCTGCTGTGTGTTTCTTTGGTGGTTGCTGCATGATTTGCTCGTTTTCAGAATGGGGGGGTCGACATTGGTCACAGGTCTTGCATTTCAGAGGCTTTGTGTATGTATGACATCATGGATATATTGTCTTTACAGATGTATCAATCCACACAGCTTTACTATCTGTTTTTTCTTTCATATTCTTTTTTTTTTTTTTGCTGTACTTTATTTCCCCCAATCTCATTTCAGACACAATAAATGCCATTATATTGTGAATACCTCAGGATTTTTTTGGAGAAAAAAACCCCAATAAAACACTTAAAAATCAAATAAATAAATAAAAACTCATAAAATAATGGATGTGTTTTCACTTTTGGTTTCATTATGTGGTTTTATTGCAGGTGGCTACTAATTTGCTGCTGCTGAGGATGAAAGCCAGGTTAATGCACAGTTTACATTTATAAATTGCAGTTATTGGTTTTGATTTGTCAAAATCAATTCTAAGTAAAGAATTAAAATCTTTAAATTCTTCATGTATGCAAAAAAAAGAAAAAATTCATTAAATGTTTTTTTTTTTTTTTAAATCTATGCCTATTTCAGAGTTTCAAACTTCAAACACACCTTAACTTTTTCTTCCATCTAGTTTGTAATTTTGACACAGGAGACAGCTGCTGTTTTTTCCGTATCTTGTTTCTCTCTCCATACTTTCACTTTCTCTTGTGCAAAGTTCACATGAAACTCCCTGCACTTTTCTGTTGTTCAGTCAGGAAACGGTGATCTAATTAGGTTACTTTGGCCTTTCTGTGCTGGCACAGTCGTTCTGGGAAATCACATGCTGTGATCACTGCGATGCGATTGGCTGACATGACTCAGCGCTCAACGTATTTAAGAAACCGAGGCGGGCTACGTCGAGCAGCCAGAGGCGTGGTGGCAGAAGATCACAGAAGAACGCAGAATGTGTAAGTTTTATTCTCTTGATGTCTGTCGCACTTTATCTTAAACTTTAGCCCACCACAATATATTCATTATATTTTTATATTAATTACAATGAATTTACTTCCTTTGCAGCCTACGGAAACGTTGACGATGTTGGCGCATCTGGCGCAAGTAGTGGTGGTGAGTGACGCTGAATATTTCACCTTTACCCTGAATTATAAGACTTTGAACTTGTCCTCACTTTAATGTTTCACAGGCGTGTCTGCATCTGAAAAAATGGCAAGAGACGATCTGCCATTCGTAAACCAATACCGAAGCGCGATAATCAGCGCTGCTAACAGCTATGGAGTACAACCTGCTGTGGTGGCTGGCATCATCTCCAGAGAGACCCGCGGAGGCCGAGGGGCCGGATTCGTCAATGGCTGGGGGGACAATGGCAACGCCTTTGGTCTAATGCAGGTCTGTCTGTAGTAAGGTTGTTCAAGCTGTGCGGCTGATGTCAGAACGTGTATGTCAGACACTTACACGCCCCTTTAGTGAGGCGGAGGTACTGGCTGCCTCCCTGGCTGCTTTTTCACTGCGGCGTTATGTCAGGTCAGCAACAACTATAACTGTGTTATTTGCAGATTCAACATTTGTGACACATTAAGCGTCCATTACCCGTTATTTTACACATGACACGTATTTAAAAGCTCAGACCAACATGATTACCTCAAGGAAATTCCACAAATATTCATTAAAAATCAACCGAATGGAAATGTCCCTTTCGGATACTGTAGTTGTAGTAATTACACGGACGCTGGAGAGAAATACTTTATTCTCCAGTGTTGATTTTTTTTGGAGGATTATTGAATAACTTGTCAGTGGTTTCTGTAAGTAAGGATCCATGACTTACATGTTTTGGTTTCATTAGATCTTTCATTGAACTTGTATTTTTAAATCTGTATTTTTTTAGTATTTGACCTATACTTTTCTCCCAGTTGTGAAAGCAGTTTAAGATACATTCAAAGTATGAAAGGTGCTGCGTAAAATCTGTCAAAATGTATCACTACTGGTGCATTTTTCAGAGATTGGAGTAGAGAGTTCAGTGATTCTGACCATTCAGTGCTGAGAATATGTAATCTAATCTGTGTGAAAACCCTGCCCAACACAGTGTCTGACTCTGACTTATTGTACGGTTTTAAGGTTGACAAGCGTTGGCACACTCCCCAAGGCGAGTGGAATAGTGAGACACATCTCCGCCAAGGCGTTTCGATTCTCGTCGGCTGCTACTCAGAGATTAAGTCAAAGTTTTCCTCCTGGGACAGGAACCAGTGCCTGAAAGGTAAATCTGATCTCAGAAGCACACAAGTATACACGGTGTAATTTAATGTAGTGTTATTGGTGTCTGCGTATTTTTTCCAAATTATGACCAAAGTCATGCTGAGTTACAAGGAACACTTTTTTAATATATTAAAAATGAATTGCAGTGTGTTAAGTAAATAACAAATTTTTCAGGTAAAACAAGATTTGAGATCAATCCACAAGCCAGTTTTAAATTGCTTTGCACATTGTTCCATGTGGTTGGTATCCTTTATGTGAAGTGTCTAAATTCGATGAAATATAGGGTCAAAATTTACTCTGAAAATAATAAACGAATATTTGTCGATTTTTATGGTCATGAGACATGAGAGAGATAAAATGACAGTACACAGAAGGATCAAACGTCTGATCCAGCTGTGAGAGAAATGTCAGCATGGTGAGAAAATACATAAGAATAGCTGCTTTTTCTTATATTGTTTACTGTGGATTGTCATGTGACTTCAGTAAGACTGAGTGGGCATGGCCCCATTCAAGCTTTCCATTGAGTAACAAAAAAAATCAGGCCTGATTTTTTTTTTCTTCTGCCTTTTGCCTGCTGCTTTGAAAACCTTTGCTGTTGTTTTCATGGTCCAAGTTGACTTTGTCTCTAAGCTTTGCCTGCCATCCTGAATTGCCTTATTTTTCATCAAAGACCATTAAACTTGACTTCTGCTGCCTTGTGCATACTGCTTTTGAGATCATAAAATATTTCCTGTTTTAGGAGCACTGGCTGCGTACAACATGGGTGCAAGTAGGGTGAAATCCTATGACCAAGTGGATGCTAGCACCACCGGGAGAGATTACTCCAATGATGTCATTGCCAGGGCAAAGTTCTACAGACGTAATGGGTACTAAGTGTTAGTGCCTCATCTTGCCAGCAAACACGGTGGATGTGAATCAGAAGTATACTTTATTTTCATTTGAATCATGTACATGAGTTTACAGTGTTTCAGATCTCAGAGTGGATATATTAATACACATGAACAAGTATGTTGTTGTACCAAATGAAGATGGTCTTGAACGTGTCTTCATGTGACCAAAATAAACTCAAACCATCAATGTTATCAACCTCCGTGTGTTTACTTTTGTGGGAAATCATCACAGTTTGTAGAAAATCTGTCCACTTCTAGACTTTTGATATTCTCAAATCTCACACTACTAAAAACAGCCTTACTGAATTCAACCATAATATCTTATCATCTGGCTTGCTAAAGCTTTTGAAAAGCCCTGGTGGCTCACCGGTTAAGAGTGCATACCACATAACCATTTGATTCTGGCGTGTGCACCTTGCTGTATATCATCACCTTTCTCCTTCCTTTCTGTCTCTCTATTGTACCTATCATAATAAAACAGAAATGCCAAAAAGAAAATCATTCTTAAGCACCAGTAAATGATAATTGGTAATTGATTTCACTTTAAGAGAAACAGCTCAGGGTTGGTTCAATTTAATCAGCCTTTACACACAAGCAACACATTCAAAATTTAGAATACCTCATAGAAAAGTTTTTATTTTAAATTCCATATGAGAAAGAATTTATTAAAAAATCCAGAATGATAATCATTTTGCATGTGTGAACTGAACACAACGGGGGGAGCATATACTGGATGATCAGACCATCGAGACACAAATGGGGGTAACACACAAACAACATACTACCAACTGAACTAACAACAACAAAAACAGGAACAAATGTTTCAATATTTAAATTTTAATTAAAACAAAAATAACAAACCTAATATATTCCCAAGGAAACAAACAAAATGTCTAAACTAGTAATTATATTCCCCCTATAACACGATGAGCCAGCCCAAGCCCCCAAGTAAACAATGTGAGAGCTAAGAAGCCAGGCTATACGATAGCCCTACATTTGTTGCCTTTTCAAGCAATGAAGATTTTATTTTGTTTTATTTTTGCAATGCAGCCTTTTGGGTGGCAAGTGGAAGCCACATTAATTGAAAAGAGACTCATAGAGAGATCCATATGCATAGTTTTCCCCATCTATACATCCATACACGTCGGCAAGATTTATACCATCAGCTCGAAATTTTCCTACAATGATCTGTCAGCTCTTAATTTGGTTACAATGTGTTATTCCTTCTTTAGGCCACAGGAGGTCTTCCTTTCAGTACTCGATTTTTAGATTCAGCGTCAGACGCCCTCTGCTGGTCACAAAACAGCGTCACAGAAACACAGACCAAGCACAGGGGATCACAGACAGGCTGACTTTGGAGAAGCAATATCTGCTGTGTGTCTGTCTCCAAATAGATGTGTTCAAACACACACACACACGATGAACACACACCTTCCCACTCATCTTCAACCACCTCCCTCCTATAGCATCTGAATACAGGAGTGGTTATAAAACTCAATCAAAAGCAAACTTTGTCTCTTGTCCTGAGCTCTACACACAGGCTGCAGCACGAAAGGGGTTTCTTCATCAAACAAAACTCAAGTCTCTGCAGCAACTGAGGACATATTCATAAAATGAACCCCTTAAACACTGGTAAATAAACTTTAAGGCGAGTAAAAAAATACTGTAACCCTTCTCTTTTTAACTATGGAAATTTTTATTTCACTTAAATTTCTCTTTATTCTGGGTTTTAGACAGATTTGCTCAGAACGTATCTTGAAGAGGGTTGTGTTTTCTGAGGGCATTCTAGGTACCACTTAGAGAGGGAACAAAACATATACACTGTATGTCCATTCAATTTAGCTCTTTCAGCATATATATCGGTTGAAATATATGAAAACCAACGCTACTCGAAGTGAACTCAAATATTTGAGAAACTTTGTTGAACACAGAGGCTAAATACAACTTTATTTAACTTCAGAGAGGATGGAAAGATTCAGAGAAATTTGGACATGGTCCAGGGAGGAAACCATAAAAATTTTGACATTTATAGTTTGGCCTTTCAACTGTAAATCATAGAATCAAATCTTTTTTTCCATGGATTCTACGAGTCAATCGATATCCATTTATATCGGCCATTCCTACAACTACATTTTCTGTCAATTTTCTGCTTTTCCCCCTACAATTCAGGGTAAATTATCACACATCTTTACATGTAGAATGCCTGGACCAAACCAGACAAAAGTTATATCTTTGTTTGTTTTTGATATCCCTTACTGTCACTGTTTATGTGCTGTGCTATATTTCGTTGACAGTATTAAGCGGGTGTGGCTCATTCTTGAAAAAGTGCTGTATTTCATTAATGAACTGTAATCATAATTAGTTGACAAGTGACTTAACTACTCATGCAAAGTTTGGAACATCACTCAACATGATGGTGGCGCTATAACAACAACAGTTCCATTTTGTCAGAGACTGTAGAACCAGACATGACATGGATGTGTTTGTTTTACCTTCTGAATGCATGCAGTGAAATCAAGTCAGAAAATGTTTCTGTAGCAGTTTATTTCCAGCTCTGTGTGTGTGTGTGTGTGTGTGTGTTTGTTTGTGTGTCTCATGCTGTCGTGCTTCAACACGCGCTCCTATATTTTCTATCAGCCCATCTTTGATGAGTGAGAGATGTGGTAATGATAGGGTTAGAAGTGTAACTGTACACCAGTGCAGAAACACAACAACAGACCACGCCTCCATCCCTCTTTCTACTTCTCTTTCCTTTTCTCTCTTTCTCTGACCATATATGGTAGGGAATTAACCTTACATTTCATTGGTGGTTGAGAGAAAAAGGGCCAGGTGGAGGTGTCCTCCTCCAATTTGAGCAACATTATTTCGGCATGTTGTGGCCCGACTCTAAGGTCATGTCATTTTTCATCTCTTTCATGATCTACATCCTTTTTAAATCTTCATCGGTGTCTGTTAAGTTTGTGTAAACAGAGAGAATCAATAATAAAGGTAGACTGTGTAATGGTGAAATCAACATGATTCCATGGACAGCCCCCCTTATTTATTTTTGAACAAAAACAATAAAAACTGATACTTTGTAAGCCACGACAGATTCTTCTTCCTTTTCAACAACTTTCTTTTACCTATTTGATTATTTATTGTCCTCGCAGTCATTTATGTTTGTCATACCGCCAACATGTACACATCAGCAGTACAACACCCCAGGTGTCTCCTGGTGCAGGTACAAACGAGGCTCTGCATTCCTACACAGACGGGCACACACACACACACACACACACACCCACACACACACACACAGAGAAGTTACTTTCAACTCTCTGTCCTTGTTATGCATTGTAAGGGTGTCACTATCTGCTGTATATCAGTTTGTCAGTGCTCCTCTTCTGTGGATTAAACTTCCTCAGCTTCTCACTGAGCTTCCTCTCTCTTCTTCTGCATAGAATCCCTCCATTCACTGATAATCAAGAATAGGAGTTCAAAAATAGAGATATAGAAGATTTTTATTGAATCTTTTTATTTTAACATTGTCACTAATTTCAATGTTATACAATTAGCGTTTTCCTCTACATATTTCTAATTTTTGGACAGATTTTTGATAATTATAATTCCTTTCAATTTCCTACAGTTCAATAGAACATCTAATATTTTCTACCTTTCTTTCTAATTGCTATTATTTTTACTTGATTTCACAAAGGTTTTAAATTGCCGAGGATTATGCTGTTTATATAACAAATGAGAATTCAGGACACTTTAAGAGTATAGTCCTGTTTTCTCCCAGATTTCTTTTGTAGATTTGCTTTTAATTACTACAAGAGAGAACAAAACCAATAGTTAACTTAGTTTGATTTTATTGCATTTACAATCCACTGTTTTTTTGGTCAGTTTTGGGACCCAAATCTCATTTCCTCAAAATAAACTAATAAAAAAAAAGAAAAGGAAATCATAGCTGAGATACACTCCTACATACATATCCATATGTGTCAGATGTGTCAGATATGTGTCAGATAGTAAATGTAATGTTTGATTAGGGTTCATCCAGAGAACTACTTTCAAAACCCCAATTCCATTCAATTGAACCTGTTCCGAACGTGCACATTTTCACTTGGTTTGTATTACACTGTTCACAGTTTCACAATATTACATATCCTTTTTAATCCAGATCATACTTTTGGTATATTTGGAATCTTTGTCATGTCTTTGGAGTTTCAAATAAAATCCATAATCCATCAATAATAGGTTCATATTTATATATATACTCTTGTGAATTCCCAAATATACCAAATATGTCAGGGTTTATTCTGGAGAAATCGGTACAAAAATGATACCCAACACATCAAGAATAGAGACAAATGTAAAAAGTTTTTCGCCTTTCTATGTGTTAAGATCAATCACTGATCGGTTACTAATTACAAAGAAATGTATTTAGTCCTTTAAACAGCACGGAACCGTTTGAATTAAAGTGTAATTACTGTAATTGGCCAGATAATTCAATGAATCAACCAGTCTTAATTCTTGATTTTATATCACAAAGGAGGCAACGCAGAGGCAGCTCTTATTTACATGATTTCACGGTGAGCACCTGAAAGCAGCACGAGACAGAGGGGCGGAGCGCTTGAAATTCACCTGCGAATGATAAAAGCGAGGGCGGATTAAAGGTGCTGAGCGTCCATCTGCAGATCCTCGTCATCGTGTAGCGGTACGACAGACAAACCCAGAAGTGAGCCCCTGTTGTGTCTCTCCGTGGACAAACGTGTCGAGCAGGACTTAGCAAAACACGGACTCAGGAGAACCCAGCTCACCGACAGTGCCCGCAGCTGAAAACCAGGTAAGAGTCCCCGTTCCAGTGTCACACAAAATGTTATCTCCGACATTTAAAGTACACCGACGGTGTTACTGAAGCTAGTCAGGAGAGAGGAACAACAGAATGATGTAAAATGAGAAACTCGTCGCACCTGGTCAGGTGTTCGTGATTAGGAGAAAAACAAGAACCCTTAACCCTTTCAACCCTGCTAAATTGAGCGGTGCACAGTTAAGTGTTTTATACTGTCCAATTATGTAACTTTTAATACTGGTGTCGTCTGTGTTCTGACTTTCTAAATCGACTTTTTACTTCTTAAAGTCCATGTGTAGGTGGAAGAAAGACGGGGCTGCAAACCAAGAATTTTAAAGTTTACTAGTATCATTGTACAGCTTTGGATACATTTAATCACACTTCAAGCCCACAAATAATTGATTGTACCACATAGAAACGTATAAAATACATAATTTCTTTAGAAGTTATGCAGTTTAAAAAAGATAAAAGCTTAAAATCCTTTGCAGTAAGGTGTGACATATTTTATTGCCCTGGAATTGAATTCGTTATTTTGGATGTGTTGGGTATCATTTGATACTTTAAAGTTGGAGCCATTGCTGGTTGACAAAATGATAAAGTTAACAGCCCTGTAGGTGTAAGCCTGGGAGAATTTTGTAGAATTGTGTCATGTAATACATACGAACGTTATTGTAGCAGAATTTCTTTATTGTATACAACTGAGTTACAAAATAATTCTACGAAAGAGGTTTTTCTATTTTCTAGAAGTGAGTTTATGCTTTCTGGGGACAAAAACCCACTCCCACCCACATCCCTTCATTTTAATTAAAAGGTACACAAACATTTACCATAGATATGTTATACATGGTGGATTATTTTGGTTTACCTGGTGATAAATTTGGCTTTTTGTGAAGCTGATAATACAACAGCAACACCAACCACAGCCTGATATTACTTGCAAATTCAATCAACATGTTAGTCACAGCGTCAACAAAAAACTCCTCAGATGCATTTTCCCAGTATAATGTGTATGTGCATGGGTATCTTGCATCTCGGCATGTACAAAAGTATTGGGGTCACAAGATAAATTCTAGTTTGGTAATGAGTAGCTGGACAAACAAAGATCAGTTTACCGTCATCTCCTTTCCACCCGTATGAACACAAACAACTCAGTTGCTGCTCATCAAATGTGCCAGAATAACTTTATTTATGCAGAAATAATAATAATAGGCACAGGGAATGCTGAACCTCTTTCATGTCCACCAAGAAAACGGGCCACGCCCAAGGTAGGAACAATTATACGGACAGTGGCGTTCATGTGATCACCTTGGCTAATATCTGTTATATTTACCTTCTTTGCAGGCTCTTCTGTGCAATGTTTGTCTTTTGGTCAGGCGATTTGCATTGATCTTTTGTCAAAAGACAAACTGAGCACACCCTACTGTGTATCTTCAAAATGAGACTGTCACTGAAGCTCAGCTTTGATATTGATGGTTACAATTGGTGGTGCACTTTTCAGTACCCTAAGCTCTTTTTATTTTACTTTTTGAAGCAATCCAATCTGCAGCTGATGCAATCATCACAATGATGATTGTCTTGCTTCGTCATCCTAATACTTTAGGTTTAAAGTTTCTCTCAAGACATAGTCCTTTACCTCTCTGTTGCCCCATTGGACTCAGGTCTGCAGAAGATGGGGCAAGTTACTGCAGGGCCCAGGTGTGTTTTGAAAGAGGATAAAGCAGCGATTGACTGCCAGCCAGGAACAGGAGGGAGCAGGAGAAGGTACAGATGGAGCAAAGGTTAACTAGGTCTGTGCAGACAATAGGAATCAATCTGCTGACAACACAAACAGATTCTAGGTCTAAGTTCTGTCACGTTAATTAGATGACGGGATCTGTAGTTATTTGAGTCTACAGATGAGATTAAACCAGTCATTACATGCTGTTTGTTAGCTGTCCGTCAGACATCAGAGCGACCTTTAAGTAAATGCGTTTGTTTGCTCAGGATCTGCATCAGTTGGCGTATTTACGTCTAGATCTACATCCGTTTCATAGACAGAAATATAATAAGTAAGACCAACAACATGTCAAAATGTGTAATGCTAAATTTTGTGCAACTTCCTGAGGAAGTTGGCCCATGGAGCTGTCACAGTGAAGACACATGCAGCTTGAATGTCACAAGTTTGCACACTGACATGTTGCAAGCATTTGGACAGATAAATTCTGCATGTATCTCCTCATCCTGTGCTGAACTGTAGGTCAGAGCACATAATGAACTTACAGTGACACAGAAGATCCCTCATACTGAACATCCCTTTATCCTGCACTCTGTAAACATTATTAGCTCTACACACACACACACACACACACACACAAACAGTTGATGAACTGTTTTTTGGACTGCTCTAAAGACTTGTAATGTCATTACCCCTCCACCTGCACAATAAAAATTGTTCATCAAGTTATATTACTAATCTTTATTTTCTGAGGCAGTTCTTACTGGTCGGGCATGATGGATACCGACCGGTCATCCAGGCGACTAGACTATTTGTCACTATTTCGCCGAGCTATTTTGTTTCACGAAACCAAGAGCAGTGACATCTCGTAGCATCTTTGTGTAACTCCTCCCTGCTACAAGTAAGAATCATTTGATTGTTGAATGATCCTTTACATAACTGTCCTCCGGGTAGAATGATTCATCAGTTCTGTGCACTTTTCAGATGTCGAGCAGTGGACGTTTCATGAACTGCCTGCGAGAGACATTTTGTGACTTGGAGCCGGTGCTCTGCAATGGAGGCGCTTTGTAAAACAAAATCGGGAACCGGCCAAATCATGACTGTTTCCACAGTTTTGGGCATCACTTGGCGACAGACCACTGCATAAAAGTTTTTTTTTTAATCTATTTGTGGGGCAGTAGACATCTTCACTGGTTGTGTCTCAATACCTAATAAGCTGCCTAAACATACAGTAGGGCTGTATGATTTGGAGAAAAATTGCAATGTGTGACTGGTCTGGGGTTAACGTGTGTAATATTGTGTCCAGTTGTACATTCTGCATCCATAGACCATTAATTCATCCCGGGGATGGTATGATCTTTACATAAGTGATCACGCGACGATCATTTTCTTCTAAACTATAGCTACAATCCTGAATTTACGTGAACAAACTTACACACTGAACACAGACTTATATTTTATGTTTATATTCAAACTTTGTAATGTAAGCCTAAGTGATTGTTTATGTAAACAAAATGTGTAGTGTGTAGATGACGTTACATCCTTTTCCAGCTTCACTAGCAAACTTTTTGCTAGCGTCGGTGACTCTGATCTGAAACGTTTTGCAGCCCTCTGGGATATGACTTATCTTACATTCCCTTGTATTGCTCAGCCTTGATATTCAGTACTTAGTCATATGTGCACTCCTGTCATGAAGGCTGTCTCAATTGGTAAGCATAAATATGTTGTCTAAGATGTCTCATCTTGAGGTCTGTGATCCTGCAATGCGGTGGAGCTGTCATGAACTTTTTAAAACAAGATGGCTGTCATTTTCAAACACATTAATACCAGTATGGAGTTTTTATGTCAAATGGTTACACTCAGGTTTATCTACTTATGATGTTGTCGCAACAGTTATCTTGTCATTTTTAGTAGGACATTGAAGGTATTCAGCTTTTGTTATCTCGGACCATTGCTGCGCCTACGTTGACCATGTGAGTAATTTTACATGATTGTTTGAGTATTAGTCTCCTACTGAGATGAATTTAATTCATTTTGCTATTTTCAACCTGATCAGAAAGAAAAGAAGGGTCATTGCATTAATACTGATGACACAGATGATTTCCTGATGAAATCTGAAAACGAGCTGACCTGAAATTTGTCAAGAAGTCCCTGACAAGTTTGGGTGTAAACTTTAATGTCATCCCTGTTGGTATCCTTAATGCGGCTTAAACAGAATCTACAGATACACAAGTTGGTAAAAGCACAATGAAGTAGATTTTTTTTTTTTATCTCTTCAGGGTATTTTTTTTCTGAGTGTGTTTGAGTATTATTCCAGGGTGTGGTTGGGTATAATGACATTTCTCTCTTTGTCCAGACTTGCTCCTGGCATTCCTTCTGCTCCCCTGACGCTCTGGAGCAGAGCATTCATCTTTCAGCTTCATTACATAGGGGTCCTCTGGAGGCTTTAACGCATCGATCCAGCTTCACTTTCCCTCTACGGAGAGATATCAAATTTGTGCTTTTTATTACATCTGATGTAAATTGCAGTTTCTGTAGAGAGCGGAGGAGATCACAGTGACTATAATGGAACAAAGAGGAGGGAATTTGTGGAATTCTGTCTGTAATGAGCTGGCGACGAAGGAATGTAGGGCAGTCAGGGAAGAAAGGATGGGTAGATAGAAGACATTTGGAGAGGAAGTTTCACTGGAGAGCTCAAGAGATAGAGAAGGGAGAGTTTTGTTGGATGGTGGTGCTGCTCAGCTCATTGGTGGAAACGATTAAATTAAAGGTGTTTGATTAGAATGGATTTTTCCACAGGGCCCCTAAAGTTTCAAAGGTTTGAGTGAATATCTTTTCCCACATCTGCATGAGATTTCTCTCACCGACACCACATTATTGACTCACAACCAACAGAATTTTCCCCTCAACACACATTTTAATTCAATAAACCTTGGTAGCAATATGTTTTCCCTTGGTCTAGGGCCTAGACCAGAGACCATATACCAAGGGAAAACATATTGTTATTGCTATGCCTTGACTCTAGGCATAGCAACATGAGCATAGCAACCAACCTTGTGCCTTGAGCATTTCTCAAAATGATAGATTGATTGATTGATAGATACTTTATTAATCCTGCAGGACATTTTAGACTAATCCGCAATGCACACGATACTTTTCCATTGTGCACAGTCTAATTCTGAAGCCTTAGCTAACAGGATGATGTTTCCTCTATCTTGGGCAAATGGAAGACACCTCTGGTGCACACGTGAAAAAGGATTTCAAGCGGCAGTGGGGGGATGTATGTCCCTTTATGGTCTCTGTACATTTTAGACCTGTCCAAAAAAAAGAGAAATGAGTGAATTGTTGGCAGTCAAACAGTCCTGTGTATTTGGAAAAGCTTATGGAGGTCATAAACACGTTTTTAATGCTAAGTTCTACAAAATGCATTGAACAGCTGTTGTGGTTATGTGCCCAAATTTGTAGCGTGCCGTCTGTCACTGTACATTTCCTTGCTCCGGGGTTTTAACAGATGTAAGCAAGTACACACAAAATTCCAGGTAAATGTCTCTGAATTGTTCCAACAAATAGTGTCACACTTGGTGAGAAAGGAGATAACCGGAATATCTACATGATGATGTTGTAGTTGCACTTTTGTTTTTATAACTGTCAAACATTGGGGTTTTTTATGGTACATTTATTGCCGAATTTAAAGAAACGACCCAGCCAGGTCAGATTGTTGCATACATTTGTCTGACCCACCAGATTATTTAGATGCTGGACTAATATAATCTCTGCTACGGAATACCAAACTGCCTCTAAAAACCTATGTACTGTCAACAAAATAATGGATGGAATTTCATGCCACTGATAAGCATTTATAAAGTATGACAGCTCTGTTTATTCATTTGAAATACAGATTAAATAGATGGCCTGGAGAAAAGCAGAACAATGTGCTGTGCACATGTTTAATGTGATTCTCTCTGACTAAGATAACATCTTAAGCTCTGAGGTGACCACCACTGGGCCCGTTTTTACAAATAATTATTTAGAATTTGAGCGAAATGCTGAATGTTTCCAAATATCAGGATATATTCCAGTAAAATCTGTACAAAATGGAATAGACAGAATTTTCAGCCATTGTTTTAAAAAATAAAAATAAAATAAGGGTTACTATAAAGGAATTTTGGAATTTAAAAAACAGATTTGTATGACTTTTCTTCCATGTTATAGCCCTTTTATAAATGTTTTTTTAAATTTGAAAACGCCCATTAAATTGACCCAATGTCCCATACGTAAGGTTTGTATGGGTTGTCCTAAAGCTGACTTTTTCACCAATTCATTTATCAGAGTGTAAGGGGTTTTAAAGTCTTGCATACTCCTGTTTTGCAGTATATACTGTATTAAGAGCTGGCTAATGATGACAACTTTATATATTGGGAGGGATTATTTATACAAAAGTAGTGTTTTGATCCAGCAATGGCTAGTTCTGCGCTCATAAGATCTTTGGAAATCTCTGATGGAGAGAAGCTGCTATCTTGCCTTGCCTGACTTTGGACCATTGTGGTCTAAAGCATCCTCTGCTCTCCAGCTCTGTCCTAAGCAACCATGACGGATGCAGACAAGTTTCTCTATGGGGACCGCGGCGGGGTGAGCAACCCTCTGGCCCAGGCTGACTGGTCCTCCAAGAAGCTGGTGTGGGTTCCCTCTGAGAGGTTTGGCTTTGAGGCTGGATCCATCAAGGAGGAGCAGCAGGACGAGTGTGTGGTGGAGCTTGCTGACTCTGGCAAGAAGGTGAGGTTGAAGAGTCAAGTTGATCGTCTGCTGTATGAAATATAGGAATTAACCTTTGAAATATGTTGGAGGTGTGTGTGCCGATGAGGTTGTTGAACGTCTGCTGAACTGAAGCAGAAAAACAGATTTCTGTTCTGACTGAGGTATAAAATACGAAATGACAAGATGTGAAGTGACTTCCAAAAGGTTAATGTCTTCTGACTGATTTTTCTGCAGATCAAAGTCAACAAAGATGACATTCAAAAGATGAACCCACCCAAATTCAATAAAGTGGAGGACATGGCTGAGCTCACCTGCCTGAACGAAGCCTCTGTGCTGCACAACCTTAAGGAGAGATACTACTCTGGACTCATTTATGTCAGTTTGTCTTTATGTAAAACTAATGTGATTAACATGTTTACCAAAGTGAAACATATAAATAGCGCTATCCAGTTAGCCATTTAAGTTTTATCAAGCACAAACCTAAAATATCTTCTGGATGCAGATCCTTCAGTGACAGTTTGCTCACATTTGACCCTATTTTGTGTATTTATAAGTTTAATGTTTTTTTATGTATGTTTTTTATGTTGTTACAGTATTTTTTTGGTATTGTGGGTCCAACCAGTTAATTTATTGCATGACAAAACACTGTTCTTTTGAGGACTGGTAATGGCCCCCATTATTACTTCTGATGTCATGTAATTTAAGTCTTTCATTTTAAAGAAGAAACACTTGTATTGTGTAACATATGGTAGTAGGCAAAGCTTGACCATGACCCCTTTA
Source organism: Brotula barbata (assembly GCA_900303265.1). Taxonomy (NCBI): domain Eukaryota; kingdom Metazoa; phylum Chordata; class Actinopteri; order Ophidiiformes; family Ophidiidae; genus Brotula; species Brotula barbata. Next base: position 76,814 of record OMNV01018840.1, read on the forward strand.
AAATGCATCCACCAACCTAATTTCACAGTTCTTCAGCTGGCCTGAAATGCTTTGCTGATTTTCCTTCTGTAGGTACATATCTTACATCAGCTTATCTTGCACAGTGTTGGATAACATCACAGCTGACCAATCAGAACTGAACAACTGTATTGAGGCACGTGTGAATGTTTTGTCTTTAGACGTACTCTGGTCTATTCTGTGTGGTGATCAACCCATACAAGTACCTGCCCATCTACACGGAGGAAATAGTCAACATGTATAAGGGGAAGAAGAGACACGAGATGCCTCCCCACATCTATTCCATCACAGACACCGCCTACAGGAGCATGATGCAGGGTACAGCTACTTTTACTGCAGGCAGAATTTTACAGCATTAGACCTTATTTGAGAATTTCCTGCCAGTCACAATGCTTTACCTTTACCTTTTTTTTTTCTTTTTATTATGTTAACTTGTGCCCAATTCATCTTTTGTGCCATCTGATTTATCACTCTTGTCTCCCACCAGATAGAGAAGACCAATCCATCCTTTGCACGTAGGTCACTCCTTTCTATCAGTATTGTCCCTTTTTATGAGAAAACTCTGCTGTTAGTTATCATTTGATCTGACGGTGGCTCACATTCATACTTGGCATTGCAACAAAAGAAAATCACATGTTACTGAGAAAATACAGCGGAGGTATATTTTAGCTCAGTTTCTTTTGCAGTTGCCCATTTCTGATATGAAAAGGTTGCAAATTAATCCATTAGAAATTTGAAATATTTATCATTTTTAATTCTGCATGTCAGTTTATTTGAAAGTTTCCACAGTATTCATTTGTGAAAACAAAATGATGGTGATGATGAGATATACAATTCATTCAGAAGGAATATTGGATTTGTTTCAATCTGAACTTTTTTTTTTTTAGTTTAATTTAATGTACCAAAATCAGTTTCCTAATTTGAAACATTTTCTATCAATTTAATAGCAGACAAGGTTGTGTAGTACTTGGATCTTACTTAAATCTTCTAGCATATTTTGTCTTTTCTTTCAGAGGGGAGTCTGGAGCAGGGAAAACTGAGAACACCAAGAAAGTCATTCAGTATCTGGCCCATGTTGCTTCAACTTTCAAGTCCAAAAAAGATCAGGTCGGTAAAGTTCTACTGTAACTTCTTTCGTTCCGTCTTTCCTTTCATGTTGACTGATCCTTTCTGACGTTTGGACAGGTTGTCTTCTTCCTTTCCTGATGTGCCCTGCCTTCTTCTCTCCCACTCAGTGGTTTTCCACCTTAATCTGTCTCAACATTTATATGCAGTTTACCTGAACAAGTCTTAGCTCTGTGCTGACTACTGAACATTCCTCTTTCAGGCCAGGACGTGCTTGCCTCGCCTGGCTGCAGTGACTACCAGCCAAGCAGAACACAGAACCGCATGTGTGCATGTTTGCGCGTGTGCGTGTTTTTATCTGCGTGTGTGTCTGTGCATGCATGGGCTTGCTGAAATGTCTGATCGGAATATTCATGAAAACATTCATAAATCTTTTTTTCTTTTTTTTTTCCTAATAACAAGCATTGCTGCTGACCAGTGATTGACTTGCTGTTACTGATTTGTGTGTTAGCCTCGTTTCAAATGTGATGAATTCTCTCTTTCGTTCATCTCCAGGGCAGTGCAGTTTTGTCACATGTGAGTTCACCTCCCAGACTCTATAATGCTTTTACACATGCACGCTTTACTAACAAAGTTTACTTTCCTGTCTGGGTATTGGGAAATTTCTTTTAAATTAATTTCTAAAGTTGATATTGCCTAAAAAAATGAATTTACTATGTGGGACCAAAAAAAACAGACAAAGGTCAGAATGTATTGCCCCTACCTTAATGAAATTTTAGGCAGGAGATGAAAAGATCGTTTCCATCCATATAAATACTAAAATGTGATAAAGCGAAAGTGATCATTCTCCTGCGTAGCAACAGACCTGAGAAGTAACCATATCACAGGCTTGTCTCAAACACTGAACTACACCTTGTTATTTGGCCTGGGGTCAGGCAGTACTTGGTGAAAGTATCCCCCTCCACCTAACAGCTCTTGTTTCCCAATCAGGTCAGTCTAGAGTTTGCCTTTGTCATGAATAAGCTGTACCGCATTTGGGGTGGTAACGCTGCAATCCTGCACTTTCATTGGGGAGTTTTGGCTACCGTGTGAGATTGGCTGTTGTGTGGGCGTGTGTGTGGTGTTCTTGTGTTTGCGCCTGCATAGACAGGGATGGCCTTACAGGTTTTTGTGCTTGAGTGGGCTTGCTGTGCCTGGGGAATGTGTGTTGGAATGTGCACTTCATATATTTGCTCGTGAATGTGTGTGGTTGGTTACCTAATGATAACGTCCCCCGAGGTAATTCTCTTGGCTGTGGAGCCTGGATTGTTTTCTTGAATGGGCTAAATGAGTTATTTAAAAGCGAGCTGCACCAAAGAAAATCCACAACTTGCATTAAGTTAAGCAGAGATCTGATCAGAGTCTAAATAAATGATTCTTGGTCTATAATTTGCTCTAACACTGTCCTCTTTCTGTCAGGGTGAGCTGGAGAAACAGCTGCTGCAAGCCAACCCCATCATGGAGGCCTTTGGCAATGCCAAGACTGTCAAAAATGACAACTCCTCTCGATTTGTAAGAATAATGAATAAAAATCTATTACATCTAGACTTAAATGCCATTCATTTACCAACCAGCCTTTTATAATAAGCAACCTGATGAGATAAAAATGTGTTTTCTTTTGTAGGGAAAATTCATCAGGATCAATTTTGATGTGAACGGATACATTGTTGGAGCCAACATCGACACTTGCATCCTTTCAACTGTACTGCATTTTCACTTCTTCACTGCTGTGGAGTGGGGTAGCAGTCATAAATCACTCTCTCATTCTCATTTTACTTTGTAAGTGATAAAACCTGTACCTAATCATACAAATTTGTCAATAACCAATTTAAAAGTCAGGCATATTTTCATATTTTGTAACGATAAAAAACCCCCAAAAAACATGACTTCATTTTTGCCTGTACAAATTTGGCAACGTGGACAGAGAATTTACCCTCTAGAAATACAAGCTGTCATCAGTCTATTTTTGGCTCGATACATGCCTGTTGAGCTGCTTGTCACGTTACTGTCTTCTCTTGTCTGTAAATTTGTACTCGCACTTGCAATAAGGAAGTTTGAACCATTAAAAATGCAACTTGTCAATACAATATACAAAAATATGCACAAATTATGTCTTTGCTGGCACAAATTACTCACACAATTTTACAACTTGCAAGTAATTTTGACAGCTATCTCACTCCACACAGGATCACATTTTGAGGATTGTGTAGTCCTGCCGTTGTTTCTGTACTTGTTGTTCTTGACAGAAAAGTCAGATCTGCTAGAGAAGTCTCGAGCCATCAGACAAGCTAAAGAGGAGAGGAGCTTCCATATCTTCTACTACATGCTTTCAGGAGCAGGAGACAAAATGCGATGTGAGTACAGCCATTTTACGAACATGTGATTACATTGAGTTCTTCAGTGACATTGGAAATTATATTCATCCACTCCTTCTCCAGCTGAGCTGTGCCTGGAGGATTACAGCAAGTACCGTTTTCTGTCCAATGGAAATGTGACGATTCCTGGCCAGCAGGACAAGGACTTGTTTGCAGAGACCATGGAGGCCTTTTCGATCATGAGCATCCCAGAAGAAGAGAGAATTGGTACCTATGACCATACGGTTTTACTTGTTCGTGATATTGGGCTAAATAGCATTAACATACATTCTCAGGCACAAACAATGTTTCAAGGGGCTTTACTGGCCTTCACAAGAAACGGCACTCCAGCAAGATGAAGACTAATATTCAAACAGATGAATGTTTATCCAATTTATTCTTCCCACAAATTGTGCACCTGGCTGTCTTAGCAGATTTAAATAACAATGTAGGAAAATAACATGAATACAACACTTGAGACCGTAGAGAATCTCAAGAGAGCGGGGCTCCTTTGTGTCATACAGTGTGAGGTATTCGACCTTTTGTTTCAGTTTGCAATATAGCAGGTTTTGAATGTCATTCTACAAAAATGTTTGCCAAGGGTGTCTTTTCATAGGTGAGATGAAAAATATGATGAACCATGAGACGGATATGAGATTGTTTGTGTCAGGCAGATGATGAGCTGTTGCCTGTGTGTACGTGTGTTGGTCAGGTCTGTTGAAAGTGGTGTCAGCTGTACTGCAGTTGGGAAACATGAGCTTCAAGAAGGAGCGTCACTCTGACCAGGCCTCCATGCCTGATGACACCGGTACATACATTTACATAATCACATTATCATAGTCATGAAATTCATCCATTATCAATCAGCTACCCCTGTGTTCCATTTTTCATGTCTATCTTCATATTATATTGTATTTTTCTTACATCCTACATATAAATTACTGAATCAGCTGTCGGTGCATTGTACCGTATTGTTATTTATCGGGGGGGATACCTACAAGTGCAACTTCACTGTATTGCATTATCTTGATGTTGTGTTCTTACTTCTTGTTCATATAAATCAACTAAGCTAAATCTTTCCATCCTCGAATCTGACCCCATTGTTCACCCCCAGCTGCTCAGAAAGTGTGTCATCTGCTGGGCATCAATGTGACCGACTTCACACGAGCCATATTGTCTCCCAGAATCAAGGTCAGCACAGCAGCCCATTTAAAATAATCATGAGTGACATATGTAGCTATAACTACTTAAGCCCAGAGGGGGAAAAAAACTTTTTGTGTTGTGTATTTCTTGTTCAACAGGAATCATTCTGGCTGTCACAGTACATCCTTTTTTTTTAGGACACCTGCAGCAATAAATCTAACATTTAGAGTGAAGATTGTTCAGTGTGAATTGACATAGCAGACTCAAAGTGAAAAGTATGTTTGCAAGTGATTTTTTTTTTCTGAGCTTCCTTTATGCCAAAGGGAGTGACTTGCTCCTCTTTGATTTGCCAAGTGTTACAGCTCCACTCAGTGGACAGTGTGTGATATGGTCGTTGTTTCAGGTAGTGGCAAAGTCCCATTTATCATCCTTATTTTTGGATTTCTTAATTTTGTTTATTAAAAGCGATGATCAGAGACCTAGTTTTGGTGCTTTGGCTTAGTGGTTAATGACACGTTGGGGTTTTAAAGTATGATAAAGATGATCGTCCCTTCATGTCATGTGCTACAGGTTGGCAGGGACTTTGTCCAGAAGGCCCAGACCCAGGAGCAGGCAGAGTTTGCTGTTGAGGCTCTGGCTAAAGCCTCTTATGAAAGGATGTTCCGCTGGCTGGTCATGAGAATCAATAAGGCCTTGGACAAGACCAAGAGACAGGGAGCGTCCTTTATTGGCATCCTGGACATTGCTGGATTTGAGATCTTTGAGGTAAGGGATTCAGACAGATTTACAGTAATGCATCATAACATTAGTTCTTTAATCTCTTTCACAGATAGAGTTCCTTAACAGGGCCCATTGTCCTGTAATTGAAAAAAATGTGCTCAGCACATTGGCTTAAACCTGTTATCTGATGGGGGTTGTTACCTAATTAATAAGTACAGCATTAACCGTACTCCTCATCTTCTAAGTCTTAATCAGCATGTGAAGGCTGAGAGACACACACACTGGCGTGTGATATGGCATGTTATGTATGTATGTATGCATGCATGTATGTAATTTATTCCTCTCCTGACAAAACCCTTCTTGGAAACTCGTAACCTCTCACAGGAGTATAGTTGCCATCATTGACATGACAATGACAGAGTAAGTTGCATTTGAGCTTCCTCTTCCTTCAAGGCATGATGATGCAGAATATATACCCTAAGGTTAGCACTGAAGCATCTCGATCTTCCCTGTCATGGTGGGCCGTCGTGTTTAACCTCATTTCTCACTCATGCTACACAGCCTTGGCCTGAATTTGCCCTTGCTGACAGCATTCCTTGATCATAGAGTCGTACACTCCCACGAGCTTGGATCCTCATGTATAAATTGGTCAAATATATCATTCAAAAGGCACCATGAGGTATCGCATATCCTCAGGAGATATCTATTACTTGTAATATGTGGAGATGACTCCAATACATGTGGCGTGAATTGTGTTGTGGATAGTAGTGGGAGCATCGGTCACTGAAATCAAAGACACAGGGACACTTCCTGTGTCAATGCTCCAGAGATAAAGTGCAACTTTGAGACAGGACAGAATAGGAGTTCACTGTACATGACTGATTGAAATCTCCAAAGACATCAATCAAGACACTGAAAGACAAATATAGTGTTTAGTAAATATTGTACTAAACTAATATTGTTTAGTACAATATTAGTTTGTAATATTGGGCCTTGTTTAGTAGTTAAGTCTCAGATTTTTCTTTGTCTAAAAAATTCTGCTGACTCAGTAAAAAAAAAAAAATACTCCATGAAGAGCGTTGAACCAAATCAAGGCCAAGCTCAAATGTTAATTTGACATCCAGCATTGTCCCAAGCTGTTGCTGGACGATGTCCACTTAAATACAAGTTGGTTTAAAAGAAAAAGAAAAGAGAATTCCATCAAAAATCTAATTCCATTTCTCGTGTTTTAAAAACATGATTTTCAGTGCGAACACCATTCAAACATAATAATAATTCATTTAATTCTCCTATCGCAGTTAAACTCATTCGAACAGCTGTGCATCAACTACACCAACGAGAAGCTGCAACAGCTGTTCAACCACACCATGTTTGTCCTGGAGCAGGAGGAGTACCAGAGGGAGGGCATCGAGTGGAGCTTCATCGACTTCGGCCTTGACCTGCAGCCCTGCATTGATCTTATTGAAAAACCAGTATGATGTCTCCAACAGTGATTCTTACTCTTCTGTCCTAAATCCTGCAATAACGCTGCTTTTGAGCCATTTGCAATTTTTCACTCTTTTTGATTTCAGCACATAACATTTGTTTGGTGCAAGTTGAGTCTAATATTGCAAATGGATTATATACTGGTTTGGGATTTGTTTGTGCTGGAGACTGAGTTTTCCGTCTCTCACTGTTCTTCACAGGCTGGACCTCCAGGAGTCTTGGCTCTGCTAGATGAGGAGTGCTGGTTCCCCAAAGCAACAGACAAAACATTTGTGGAAAAGGTGGTACAGGAGCAGGGAACCAATCCCAAGTTCCAGAAGCCCAAGAAACTGAAGGATGACGCTGATTTCTGCATCATTCACTATGCTGGAAAGGTCAATAATTGTTTACACAAAGGATAACCTTTAAAGCTGAGGTGTAGGATGGTTCATAAATGTCACAACTTCTGAAATATTTGCATTGAGCTTAAAAATAAGTCAAGTAAATATCAACCAACTATATCACGATGTATCTTGGTAAGTTATACATACTACATCTCCCCTCTGGTGCAGGTGGACTACAAAGCAAATAAATGGCTCTTGAAAAACATGGACCCTCTGAATGAGTGCGTGGCTACATTACTTAACCAGTCTACAGATAAATTCACTGCTGACCTATGGAGAGACGGTAAGTGATGTAACCACATTTATCTCATAAGAATGCTTATGTCAGTCATTTTCATGCTAGATGTACATTTTCATTCATGTAATCTTGGTAAGTTTATCTGATTTTGTTAGGCTAATGTTGATTATTGTTGGGGTTTTTTTTACTATTTATATAGATTTAATGTCATCATGATGTCTGAAATTATGATTTATTGCTCTATTTTAGAATGTTTCAACATGAATGTCCGTATAGTCCCTGTGTCTGCACACACAAGTAAAAGGAATGAAAGTTTTGTTGAATTCATATTTCTATATGTAAATTATCTTATTTTCATTTTTTCTTGTATCTTTACTCTATTTATCATTATTTCCTACCTGCACTTTTTGAGCTGCTGTAACACGAGAATTGTGGAATCAACAAAGTTAATCTTAACATATTTTATGAAAAAATACTGAGTGGTAAATAGCCATTCACTTAATTAGTGTAAATCGAGGTGCAGTCAAAATAACATCTTTTGCTGAGACAGATAGTTTATTAATCCTGAAGGAAATTAATGTCATCTAGTAGCTAATAACAACAAAACACCAACAATAACAAAAGCACTGATAAAAGAAGTATAGTGTATAAAGTATACTATATATTTGTTTACAGTAATTGCTTCTTGCTCTCTCTCTGTGATCTCGCAGTGGATCGTATTGTTGGTTTGGATAAGGTGGCAGGCATGTCGGACTCACACAGTACATTCAGAACACGCAAAGGCATGTTCCGCACTGTGGGCCAACTTTACAAGGAGCAGCTGGGCAACCTCATGGCCACACTCAGGAACACAAACCCCAACTTTGTCCGCTGCATCATTCCAAACCACGAGAAGAAGGTACAGAACAACTCAGTCACTGTAACTGTGACTGAAAAAGAAAGAACCTCAACCCATGTTGGGTTCTGGTGTGAGAAAAGAAAATTTCAGTGTTTTTACATGCATCGCACATATACCAATCCACTACATGTAATGGTAAAACAGGTAGAGTGATGTGTGTGTTCTCCTAAGTGTATTGTGTATTGTGTCCTCCTTCAGGCTGGGAAACTGGAGCCTCACTTGGTTCTAGACCAGCTTAGGTGCAATGGAGTCCTAGAGGGAATCCGCATCTGTAGACAGGGCTTCCCCAACCGCATTGTCTTCCAGGAATTCAGACAGAGGTGATATACAGAGGAAAAGCTATATTTACATGTTTTGGTCTTTTACATCTTGTTTCAATTTTTGGCAGACCCGATGAGTAATGGAGTCATTTTCTTTCGGTTTTCCCATTTCTCAGGTATGAGATCCTCACTCCAAACTCCATCCCAAAAGGCTTTATGGATGGCAAGCAGGCCTGTGTTCTCATGGTAAGCGTGCTCTTTAGATGAGAAACAAATGTTTTGGATTATTTTCTTGCTGGCCTCTACCAAACGTTGACTTTACTGTATCTTCCATCTCAGATCAAAGCCCTAGAGCTGGACCCCAATCTGTACCGAATCGGTCAGAGTAAAGTGTTCTTCAGAGCTGGGGTCCTGGCCCACCTGGAGGAGGAGAGAGACATGAAGATCACTGATGTTATCATCTCCTTCCAGGCCTGGTGCAGGGGACATTTGGCCCGAAAGTACGGACAAATAAATCACTTGATACAAAATACTTTACACAACATAAAAATCATCAAATATGAACTTTACATCATTCAGTTTTGTAACTCCCTTTCTGCTGCAAGCAATTTCTTGTGACCAAATTATTACTTTCCTGTCTTATAAAAATGATCTGTATGCTGTTTGTATTGCAGCATATAACCTTGAGTCTCTCAGAGGAGCGTCAGGGTATTCTGCTTGTTTTTTGTTTTTTGTAATCTTGTAACCTTTTTATTTTTACATTAGAGCGTTTTCCAAGAGACAGCAGCAACTGACAGCCATGAAAGTGATCCAGAGGAACTGTGCAGCCTACCTCAAACTCAGGAACTGGCAGTGGTGGAGACTCTTCACTAAGGTACACATGGATTGATCAGAGGAAGAAGTTTAACCCCTAAACACAAATTGCAAATTATTTTACCACTTTAAGGCACATTTGAAGATTTTTTTTCTTTAAATTACATAAATTTAATAGTTTTTTCACATCAGTAACCCATTAAAGCAGATGCAAAATTAATAAACTCTCATAATTACTGATATTTTAAAAATCTTGAAAAAAATGCTTGATTTTAATCCCTGCTTTGTTATAGTGTCACATAATGTGAGTGTCACATGTTATAGTGTTTGCACAAGCCAACAGTTGGACAGCAAATTGAATGGCTTATCAGATGAGTGTTGATCAAAATGTTTTTATTTTGAGTTTAGGACATCATTTTTTTGTATTGTGGCCAAAATATGATTAAGGCCATGGTAATTTATAATCTACATTGTAGTTTAGAACAGTTTGTCTACAGCTTGGAGATGCCTTTGACAACAATTTGCACATTGTAATTTTTACTATTGTGGTAGTAATTTTTTGAAGATCCAATTTGTGTATCAAGCATACTTGTCAGGCATTATAAATATATTTTTGGTTGTATTTGATATATCAAGACACTGTCAGCATGTGGTTAGAAGAACTTTATTCAATGATGTAAAATATTTTTTCTGTATTTTACATAGAAAGTAACCCAAGAGGAAAGGTGTTCACACAGTTTTCATTGACACGTTTAATCTTTTGTACCAGGTGAAGCCCCTGCTCCAGGTGTCCCGGCAGGAGGAGGAGATGCTGGCCAAGGAAGAAGAGCTTATCAAGGTGAAGGAGAGACAGCAGCAGACTGAAGAGCAGATCAAGGAATTTGAGGCTAAGCAACAACAGGTGAGACTTTCTGTCAAATTGTGTATTGCTTCGCTCATGAAAACAGGACAGAAGTTTGTTCAGTGTGTTATTTCTCCTGTGATGTCCCTTATTGGTCTCACTTTGACACCTATTCTCAACTAGTTGAATGCTGAGAAATTGGCCCTTCAGGAGCAACTTCAAGCAGAGACAGAGTTGTGTGCCGAGGCTGAGGAGATGAGAGCTCGTCTTGCCACCAGGAAGCAGGAGCTGGAGGATATCCTTCATGACCTGGAGTCCCGCTTGGAGGAGGAAGAAGAGAGGGTCACTCATATGAGTACTGAGAGGAAAAAGATGCAGCAGAATATCACGGTCAGTCTCTGATATGAGGAGAGTGGGATTATATGAAGGACCAAATTACTGAAAAATTAATTTGTATTTAAATGAAATAAATAAATGTTTTCACTGTATTTTCATTTTTTTGAATGAATGTGCAAATTGTTTTACATTTCATAGCAATTTCCATTTTTCATATTACTTGGTTCAACAGCAATAGCTGCTGTTCTGTCTTTACATGACGCCAGGTCTGGAAATGAAACATGAACTGTTATTGATATTACATGTAGGATTTGCATTTATTTATTTGAAATTGCATTATTTATTTTATTTCATTTTGCTTAAGGGATAATGGAGTAACTTGCAACTTGTCTTTCACATGTGTCCATGTTTTTTTGTGTTTTTTTTTTTTTATTGTTGTTTCTGTGGGTGAATGGCTAAGATGACATGAATTTACATACTTTGACATATTTAGAGCATCCATATTGTAGTTGGATTGCATAGCTAATAAATGACATGAGGGGTCCTAATTTCAGGCCCAGACTATGGTGCAGTGATGTTAACACTAAAAGGCCAAGACCTAAATGTTGCAGACTTTTTGCTTTCTCTGTGCAGGAGCTGGAGCAGCAGCTGGATGAGGAGGAAGCAGCCAGACAGAAGCTTCAGTTGGAGAAAGTCACCGTGGATGCCAAGATGAAGAAAATTGAGGAGGAAGTCATGGTGCTAGATGACCAGAACAACAAGCTCACCAAGGTCTTCATCAACATCATAACATCACTTTTTTTGTTTGTTTTTTATCAGACTAACTGACTACATTCCTCTCGCTTCCCAGATAAACAAATACAAAAGACAAATCCTGATTGTAACATTTTATACATGTTAATAAGTTGAATTTGCAATAGATTAGATTTCAGTATCACCAATGTTATGTTAAACATTAGGCATACGTAAAATTTCCTGTTTGTCATCCCCAGGAGAAGAAACAACTTGAGGAGAGAATTTCTGAGTTTACCACCAACCTGACTGAGGAGGAAGAGAAGTCCAAAAGTTTGCAGAAACTCAAGAATAAACATGAAGCCATGATCACAGATTTGGAGGGTGAGTTGTTGCTCTACTTATGATTGTTGTAGGTATAGTTATATACTTCTGACCATGCGAATAAATGAGTTTTATCTGACTTCTTACATTCAGATCGTCTAAGAAAAGAAGAGAAACAGCGTCAGGAGCTAGAGAAAAACCGCCGTAAATTGGAGGGAGACTCCACAGACCTCAATGACCAGATTGCCGAGCTGCAAGCCCAGATTGCTGATCTTCGAGCACAACTGGCCAAGAAGGAGGAGGAGCTCCTTGAGGCACTGGCCAAGTTAGGATTGTTTTGAATATATTTTGGCGGCATAATCATTGCTAAAGATGTAGGATACAGACACAGTGTTAGATATACATAACATACGTATTATCATCATATTGACCATTTCGCAATGTCCTGGCTTAAATGTGTAGGTAGTGGGTGAATTAGACGCCATTATGAGTCCCGAATACGTAAGTGAGGGAGGGCCAGTCACCAGGAAGCTCCTGAGTGCTTTCATGTATAGTGGCAAGCCGATGCACACGTGGTCATCTTCCAGCTGAAAACCTCAGCTGCATGTCGGGGGCAAAAAGGCAGTTGTGATGTCAATTAGGTATAATTAAAAAAGCTGCGCTGCCCATCAGTTGTCATCAATCAGCAGATCAATCTACAGATGTGAGTTATTTACTTTTAGACCCACCGCATTTCTTTGATGCTCAAGGAGCATTGAAAATGTGGTCTTTGTGGACTATTTTTGACAGCTGGTTGTCATGTAGCAACAAAAGTTCCTGCCAAGCCTCTGGTCCCTGATGAGCCTCCTTCATCTCCATTAAGTGTGTCTCATTTGGATAAAATTTGTCCACACTCTCTCAATTGTGCCCTAAAAAGTGTAGACTTCACTCAGAGAGCCCAAGTGTGGAGTCGTCATATTTGGAAATTAACACTATTATTGTTGTTACCTTAAGATGCTCGCTTGTATAACCCACGTGTCTTAAGCTTTCTTTTCCCCTCACTTCCAGGATAGAAGAGGAGTCTGCAGCCAAGAACTTGGCCCAGAAGAATATCAGGGAGCTGGAGGCTCAGATCTCTGAGCTGCAGGACGACCTGGATCTTGAGAGACAGGCCCGTGCCAAGGCTGAAAAACATCGCAGGGACCTCGGGGAGGAACTCGAGGCCCTCAAGACTGAGCTAGAGGACACTTTGGACTCCACCGCAGCACAGCAAGAGCTGAGGTAACTGTGATTTGTTTTAGAAGGAACGTTACCTGGTATCATCTGACATTTTATGAATCCAGACATATTTGTGAAGAGATGATTTCTTGAAACTACATGAGGGCACCAAGGAGGCTGTTTTGTGCCGTGGCCTCAGATTCTTAAACAAATTGTAACAGAATTTAAAACTATTTCCAGGTCAAAGCGTGAGACAGAGGTTTCTGATCTTAAGAAAACGCTGGATGAAGAGGCCAAGATCCATGAACAGCAGATGGCTGACATGAGACAAAAACACAACCAGGCATTTGATGAGCTCAATGAACAGCTGGAACAGGCCAAACGGGTAATGATGGGGGGAAGAACCCAGCTACTGTGTGGTAGAATGATCTCCAAACAGCTAAATGGCAAAATTAATTAATTAAAATAAATTTTTTATGTCGCTCTTTCAGAACAAGGCATCTATGGAGAAATCCAAGCATGCCCTCGAGAGTGAATGGAATGAGTTGCAGATCGAGATGAAGGGCCTCACACAAAGTAAAGGAGAATCTGAACATCGTCGGAAAAAGGCCGAAGCTCAGGTTCAGGACCTACAGATCAAAATTGGAGAGAGCGACCGACTGAAGCAGGAATTGACAGACAAGGTGGCCAAGATGCAGGTATGGAGAATCTGGTTTCTAACGCCTGATCAGCGGGGAGAGTGAGAGGGAGGACATTTGATATCTCTGAGCCTGGATGGATGATTTGTAAAGGCAGACTTTAATGAGACATTCATTTGCACTTGTTTTTTCTTACCTTTTGTGTAGTCGGAGCTAGAAAATGTAAACAGCCTCCTAAGTGAAGCAGACGGCAAGAACATCAAATTCAGCAAGGACGTATCCTCCATGCAGTCTCAGCTGCAGGATGCACAGGTACAAGCATGCATGCATACATCCTGTTGTTGCTGTTTTTAATTATGATTATTACTATTTCTTCCCTTTTGACATGTTTATGATTTTAATATTTTTACACATGAAAATGTTGGAATGACATTTAAAGGTACAAAAAAGTGGTCTTGACCATGCAGCCTGGCAGTCTTGCAGCTTTGTTTACACTGATCTAAATAGGTTTTTTTGGTTTGTTTGTTTTTTTTAATTCTTAATTCCAGGAACTGCTCCTAGAGGAGACTCGTCAGAAGCTCTCCTTCTCCACCCGCCTGAGGCAGATGGAGGATGAGCAGAACACCCTGCGGGAGTTGTTGGAGGAAGAGGAGGAGAGCAAGAAGAATGTGGAGAAGCAGGTCACAGCTCTCCAGGCCCAGGTATGTCCACCATCTCAAGGTCAATCTGTCAAAGAACCTTGCTTGTTTTACACACCTTATCCACCGTATCATTATTCATTTGTAGCTCATGGTAAAAAGTTGTGATCTATCCAGTTACTCACTTCCAATTCTCATTTACTTTACATCTTAAGCTGACTGATACAAAGAAGAAGCTAGAGCAGGAGACTTCACTCCTGGAGGGGGCAGAGGAGGGTCGTAAGCGAATCCAGCGGGAGATGGAAGGCGTGGTTCAGCAACTTGAAGAGAAGACCGGAGCCTATGACAAACTGCACAAGACAAATACCAGATTGCAGCAGGAGGTTGATGATCTCACTGTGGACCAGGACCACCTCAGGCAGATTGTTTCCAATTTGGAAAGGAAGCAGAAGAAGTTTGACCAGGTATATCCACAATATAGTATTTGAACAAAGACTCACAATACAGTAAAAGATTTTTTTTTTCTTTTTAATGTTTGCTGTTGCTATTAAAGTTTTAATGTGCACATGGCCATCATTCTTCAGAGGATTTAAAAGAATATCTGTGCCTGTCAGTACTCTTACTGCATTCTTATCTCTCCTAGATGCTAGCCGAAGAGAAGAACATTTCTACTCAGTATGCTGAGGAACGTGATAAGGCTGAAGCTGAGGCCAGAGAGAAGGAAACCCGAGCCCTAACGCTGAATCGTGATTTGGAAACTATGACAGACCTGAAGAATGAGCTGGACCGGGCTAATAAGATGCTCAAGGCTGAGATGGATGACTTGGTCTCCTCCAAGGACGATGTTGGCAAGAGTGTAAGAGCATACAATGCCAGCTTTTGCTTGGCATGAAGAAATTTTAAAAAGTCTGCATTGGATTTGGAACTGATTCAGTAATATTGTTGCATCTCGGTAAAATTTCACATCTAACATCTGTGTAGCTCTAATATTCTACATGTACGACTGTACCTTACTGTTTCACAGGTCCATGAGCTGGAGAGGTCAAAGCGCGGCATGGAGCAGCAGCTGGAGGAGATGAGAACACAGCTGGAGGAGCTGGAGGATGAACTGCAGGCCACAGAGGATGCCAAACTGCGTCTGGAGGTCAATATGCAGGCCATGAAGGTCCAATTTGACAGAGACCTGCAGGCCAGAGATGAACAGGGAGAGGAGAGGAGGAAACAGCTGGTCAAACAGGTAAAAAGAATGTGAAGAATGTGAAGAATGTGGAACCAAAACATGTTTTTTAAATGGTTTTCAGAGATTGTTACATTCATGTTTGTCTTTCTTCTCTGTGAAATTTTACCCCAAAATATTTTAATGCCCAAATGCTTTGAAATGTGTTCATTTGTGGTGTGGCCGACTATAAACCAAACCTGTATCCTGTTACTGTCAGGTACGTGAGATGGAGGTCGAGCTGGAAGATGAACGTAGGCAGCGCTCACAGGCCCTCTCAGCCAAGAAGAAACTGGAGTTGGATCTAGGGGAGCTGGAGAACCAGATCAACATGGCCAACAAGGGCCATGATGAGGCCCTAAAACAACTGAAGAAACTTCAGGTAAACACACATACACTTCCCTCCAATGTGACTTATTCTTGTACGTAAACTTCTTGTATTGAACATGTCCTAAAAATAAATTTTAATTGCAAAAAATGGTAAAAGGCATAGATACTCAAACATTGGAGAAGCATGTTAAAATGTTTTGAATTGATATAGTCATGCATCATTTGAAAGGAAAGAACCCTTGTCTCTAACTTCAGCCCCACTGTCTGCACCGCCATCTCCATATAGGCCCTGATGAAAGAGCAGATGAGAGAGCTGGAAGAGCTGCGTTTGTCCAAGGATGAAGCCATCAACAGTGCTAAAGAGACTGAGAAGAAGCTGAAGGCCATGGAGGGAGATGTCTTGCATTTCCAGGAGGTACAAAAATCACAGTAAAAAGCTCAACTCAGCACACAGTTTGTGCCAAGATAAAATGCTCTGCCAGGGGGGAATCTGGTTGAAAGGTTTGGTCGTGGTACCTGCACAAACACAATCTGAAAACGGTATGAGCCATAGGCAAAAGAGGCAGGTTGAGATATCGCCTCAAACTACATTTTCCACTGAATGAGTTGTGTGGTCATCTAAAATTACCAGGAGAACACATACGCAAATTTTCAGGCAGATTCTTATGATTCAAAAGTATTTGGCAGTTTAAACATAGGTAAAGTTGGTTGTGTAAAACTTATGATGTAAAGTTGGTTGTGTAAAATTTATGATTGAATGCACAATCAGTTCAGGGTTATTATAGTGTATTTGGATACATTCAATGGGCCTTTTCATTTTCGTGATCCATTAATAGTGTGCCACACAAGTCATAAATCTCTAAATTTCTAGAAACAGATGCCATTGGTGGTTACCACAGATTTTAGCAGGACAACTTCCAACCAGTGCTGGGATACGCTTTGAGTCCATCGATGCAGAGCACCTTACAATGAATACCAAATCTCTCAATTGGCTTCTTGGCCCCACCCAGTTCTTTTGGTTTATCTGGATGGAGAAGTCGTATATCAGATTATGTACAGTTCTTTGTCCCAGCAGACTCAGCATTTTGAAAAGACATATTGCTTTTGCTTCCTGCCTTCAGGACCTTGCCAATGCAGAGAAACTCAAGAGACAAGTCCAGATCGAGAGAGATGAGCTCCAGGATGAGATCAATGGTTACACCTCCAAGACGTAAGGATTTCTTCCAATAATCTAACTATCCTTATCTTGGTAAATAAAGTACATTTATGAGTGCATTTAGTGTTTATGTAGGGCAAATTTGTGAGGAAGAGTTATATGTAAGTCTATAGTTTAAGAGAGTTTGGTACTTAATTATGGGGAACTGTTTTAACTTAAATTTTTTGGTCAATTAAAAGGTGCTGTATTGATTGCAGTTCAACATCTCCAAAATTACAAGGAAATTAATATTCCCAAATTTCTTCCAAATGTCGTTGGAAAAGGCAGGAATCCAGCATAAAATATTAATATTTTTAAATCTTTATGTGCTTTGGGTCCTAAATATAACTTGAAGACAATATAAACTTATTACACGCCGGTTAAAACTCCTTGATGGAGCCGATCATAATGTGCTTCTCATTCTTCAACATTTTGACTGACAAGGAATTCGTATATAGACAGTACAACGTTGTATATTTGAGTATTTAGATATTATAAGTTAACTATCACTTATCTTCCTTACATGTTACCCAGCGCTTTGATGGCAGACGAGAAGAGGAGGCTAGAGGCTCATATTGCACAGCTGGAGGAGGAACTGGAGGAAGAGCAAGTCAAAACTGAGATTGTCAATGACCGGCTGAAGAGAACCACACTACAGGTAAGAACATCAGGCAGCTCAGCTACAGTTTGCTTTATTGCAGTTAGAGTGCAAGTAGAAGTTAAAAACACAAATGAATGAATGGGTGGAGGGACGACTTTGCTTGAGTGGGAGCAGTTACAATTTCTTTGGATTATAAAAACTCTGGATTAAAGGGCAGCACAGTGGTATAGTGGATAGCACCCTTGCCTCACCAAGAAGGTTGTGGGTTTGAGTCCTGTTGAGTCTGTGTGGAGTTTGCATGTTCTCTCTGTGTCCGTGTGGACGGAGAGAGGTGTTCCTGTTTCCTCCACCCACAAAAACGTGTGTTAGGTTAATCACTCCCACCCTTTGCCCTGTGTGTGTGTGTGTGTGTGTGTGTGTGTATATGTGGGTGCTGCTCACTGCTCCTCATAGTTAGGGAAATTATTTTTCTCCATTTACCTTATCCTAAGGGGAAGTAAAGAGATGCTGTATTGAACGTGAAACCTGTCTGTCTCTCACTTGCTCTCTCGCTCTCGCGCTCTCTCTCAGGTTGACCAGCTGACCACCGAGGTGGCTACAGAGCGCAGTAACAGCCAGAAACTGGATGGGACTCGCTCCCAACTGGACCGCCAGAACAAGGAGCTGAAGTTGAAGCTGCAAGAGCTTGAAGTTACTGTCAAGTCAAAATACAAATCCTCCATCACCACTCTGGAGGCTAGGATAGCTAATTTGGAAGAGCAGCTGGACATCGAGTCAAAGTGAGGGCCAATACAGCTTGACTGACCAAATTACCATCATCATGATCCTATTACTGTGAAAAAGATGTTTAAATGCAAAGCAGATATTTCTTACTTTTGGAACTGTTACATTTGTGTGCACTTAGTGGCTGTGTGTAAATGTGCCATGGAGATGTTTTGTTATGCAATGACAGTAATTTTAGTTACTATTTTATTACATTTTTTATCAGTGTTATTGAAGCAAACATTTGAAGAGAGCTTTGGGAGCTTATTCTCTTTGGCTTCTTGGCACACTAATGACCTTTTTGTTTCTAATTTCAGGGAGCGCCAGCAATCATCCAGGCTTGCTAGGAGAACCGAGAAAAAGCTGAAAGAGGCGTTGCTCCAGATCGAGGATGAGAGGCGTAACACTGAGCAATACAAAGACCAGGTAGCCTCACTGAACAACTGCCCGCTGGGTGTGTGTGTGCGTGAGCACAGCCTTCATCTGTCTGAAGAGGGTGATCAGTCAGGCTTTTTGTCCCAAATCTGATCTTTTTGTCATGACTCTCAGTGACCTATGTCTATCATCAGTACGAACCAACACCTTATCAAAACAATATCACAAAAAAGTCATAGTTGTATGACAGACAAGATCTGTTGTATCTGTGTTGGGCCATTTCTTTAGCTATCTATTGAAGCAAATTGAGGCATCTGCCCATATGCTGCTGGCATCTATTCCTCAGTTCTCTTCTAAATACTGAATAAACACTGATTTCAATGCCTGCACACTGAAAGTATAATTCACTGAGGACATGGCAACAAATCAAGGACCACAAATGGAAGTGGCCCCGATTGTATCTGAAAAAAATCAAATTTTTGTGTCTATACTGGTCAAGTTTTTTTTTTTGTTTTTTTTGCCTGTATATGACATAGATCTTATTTTATTCTTATCTGTCACATGTATGCGTGTCACATTCTGTATTATGAATGTATCCTTAGTTAAATTTCCAGATTAGTGAAAAAGGGAGTTTGGTTGTGTTGTTTGATCCTGACTGGAATCCTCAATGATATGCTGTAAATCTTTACTCCAGGCTGACAAGACGAACAGCCGAATGCGTCAACTGAAGCGCCAGCTGGAGGAGGCTGAGGAGGAGGTAACCCGAGCCAATGCCTCCCGTAGGAAGCTTCAGAGGGAGCTGGATGATGCCAACGAGACAACGGACGCCATGAATCGTGAAGTCAGCAGTCTGAAGAGCAGACTCAGGTAGTGTCTCATCTTCTAACCTTTGTATTGTATATCCAAGGGGCATTCACCCAGCTCTGCCACTTTATGTAATCCTTCATATAAATGCATAGACTTATCATGAAAAAGGGTCTTGTTTTTCAATGATAATGGATTAAATACAGATGAGCATTTTCACTCACTTGTTTGTTTTTGAAGACGTGGGGACATCTCTCTGAACACACGGCTCATCGTGAATCGTTCCGGCCTGGAGAGTGACGAGGACGATGTGCAGCCTGAGGTGTCTCTGCCTGCCGCTGAGTGAATGGCGCATGAAGGGGAACCATATCTGACATCAACTGTCATTAGCCATGCAAAATACCAAATGAGGGTTGTCCTACATGGGTTTAATCCCTTGCGATACAGGATTTACAGATTTATAGTTCCAGTACTTTCCATTCATATTTGGCCAAACATTACTCAGTAAATG
>OMNV01018840.1:101671-131802 GCA_900303265.1 Brotula barbata
CCCTCTCTCTCTCTCTCTCTCTCTCTCTCTCTCTCTCTCTCTCTCTCTCTCTCTCTCTCTCTCTCTCGATTACTAATAAATTTACATTTATTCATTTTTAAGGTTTTAACAGGTTACATCATGCACACTGCTGCACCGTGATGAAGCATTACTTAAAATGTTGTCAATGGGGCATTTTTATAGCATACCTATTACAATCCAAACATAGTAAAATAACATCCTATAGGCCATATATCAAAGTGTTGTTAATGTAATGATAACATTTATAGACTGAATTAGGATTTTAAAGATAGATCTTCTTGGTACAGCTCTCTGTAGCAACAGGATTCACAGCTGGCTCATGGCAAGATCCTGTCCTCACTGCGTAACGAACAACAACTGAAAAAATATATTTATTTATAAATTTGAACTGTATTTCTGCCCTTGGTATTTGCTGTGCCTCCTTTCTGGCAGCAGCGGTCATGCAGCTGCGCTTGCTGTGAGAAGAAACCTCCCTTATTGTGGCACCTAATTAGAACTGAGTCATGATTAATATCATCTCTTACGCCTCTGCTTTTCGTCCTCACATTTTAGTACTGTTAGCTGCAGCCAAACAGCTTCAAAACGGCCGGAGAGGAAGAATCTCCACCCTTGCACTCATCTACTTCAGCATCCCGCTCTAAGATGGAGGTAGCAGTGGTGAGTTCACATGCTGGCTCCTGGCACTACGGTTCCATTTACGTGAAAACGGTACTTGTCTAAAATGGTCAGCTTTTGTTTTGTTCTGGCCTTGTGTTCACTCGACAACAGTGTTTTGGGGGGTTGAAAATACAAGCTTTTGAAAAGGGGTTCCAGAGTGGAATCTTTTGAAAACACCGACCTTTGCAAATTTGTTTTCAAATGTGCATCTGCAGCATCACAAACATTCACTGCTTTTATATACGGATATAAAAATGACTGAATAAGATAGAAATACTAATAAAAAGTATCGACTGGGTGATTATTAAGTGGTCTAAACTTACAATAGACATGCACAACTCAAACAATATTCAGACCACACGTCCATGTCCACTTGGGGACGTTTTTGATGTTTTGAGAGATACTGCTGTAAAAATGCCTATTTGTGTTTATCCATGTGTAACAGTGTCTGTCAGTGTATTTTAACTGCCATTATTCCCGATAAATATTGTCGTGACATTTTGATGCCTTGTAGGCCTGCTTTAATCCAATTCATCAGTTACAACTCCATTTAAAAAGTTATCTGTTTTCCAGTGTGCTTTTGCCATCATCTTCTTGTTCAGACTGTGCTGTAGAGGAAAGTGTTTGTATGCAGGCACGTCCTGGCCACTTACTAGCCTGGCATGCATACTATAAAGTTTTCAGTTGGTTTTGCGGATCCGTGTCTATGAGGATTATTTTTACAATGTTTTAGTGTGAAAGCTGACTTTTTTTTTCTGACTGTGGTTATCCAGTATTGAGAATAGATAGACTCCTGATGCATGACCCATATTCAAAGTCTCCTATACATGTACTGTATACAATCACTACATGACGGTGATGGTGTGTTGCAAAGATGCAATTTAACAGTGGGCATTGCAGATTGGAGTGAAATTCAGACGCGTGAGCGTGTTGCTAAAGATAAAGCGAGAACACCATAGAAAAGTAGTCTGGATTAAGCTTCTGCTTTGGCTGTAAAACAAAAGGGTGGGGGGAGAGGAGAAAAAGCGGACGCAAGCCATGATGGGTCAGAGGGAGAGGGAGGAAAGTAAGAGAGATGGAGGTTCATTTTATAATGTACAGCAGCAATGCCAGCGAGAAAGGGAGGTAAAAGAGGCCAAAATGTGGGAAAAACAGAGTTATACAACCCTGGGGAAGGTAGGAGAGTGTGTCTGTGTATGTGTTTTAAAGTAACATACGCAGAGTCTTCATACGCATTGAATGTGTTGGCTGTATATTGTGTTCATAATGTTTATAGCAGACAGATTATTTGTGCAGTGCAACTTTGATGTCTTCATTATTGTTCTAATTTAGATAATTGTTTTTGCTTCAATCAATCTGTACATGCACGCAAAATATTGCATCTGACTGTCTGTATCCTTGTTGTCTGTTTATTGTTCCTAACAACCCGTGTGTGGTGTATGTGTGTTCATGCATATGTGTAGACTGTCTCTATGTATCTGTATTATCCCCTTGCTCAGGAAGACAACCTCTGTACATGTTAAAACAATTAACAAAAAAGAATAGGTGGCAAAACAAAACAAAAGAAACAGCAAACTTTCAATAGTCTTAACCCTTTTTTCTTTTTTACTTACTCGGTGTTCTAGATAGTAAGTAATGGAGTCAGAGAAAGTAATTCCACGTGGGGTTTTGTAAGAAGAGAAAAGTGGACTGCAAAAAGCTTTTTATCAAGAATGGACAGACTTGCTTGCTCATTCCTCCCACGGGCCCCTCTAAACCAGTGTGTCTCATATGTTCAGTTGGCGCTTATTAAAAGAGGCAATGTGAAGCACCACTGTGAGACGAAGCACAAAGCTTTTGAGCAAACATACCCTCTGAAATCTGAAGTGAGGGCACAGAAAATAAAATGGGAAACTCCAGACACTACACTTTTTAGTTAAGTTTTCTAAGATCAAGCACTTTATTTTTATATGCAACCTTTGTTTTACTTGAAAAGAGAAATGAACATTTTAGTAGCGTACTTATTGTATCTCTAACGCTCACTGAGAAAACTAATTAATATTGTAGAAATATTGTTGAGTTGTACTTGTTTGGTTTGCCTTCTTACATACTACAGTGATACAGGTACTAAGCTACTTCAATATATATGACACTAAATCATAATGCAAGATAGATGTTATGATCTTCCGGTCCTTGGCTCAAGGAATTTGTCTCCAACTTGACCTCTTTGAATTTCTGTTGAATAACCCTTCATTGGTGAATATTTCTTTGCCTGTTCATATTTATCTTTGTTTCTGTTTATTCATTTGTTTTTTTCTGACACGTTTCTTTACATCTTTGTCCCTCTCTCTCGTCTCTGTCTATTTCTCTCTCTAGGCCCACCCAGCTCTCAAAGCCTTCATGTGTGGCTCTCTCAGTGGCACCTGCTCTACGCTCCTCTTCCAGCCTCTGGATTTGGTCAAAACACGGCTGCAGACACTGCATAGCAGTTCCAAGCCTGGGTGTGTGCACATCACGTCAAACATTTTATTAAAAGCATGTATGACATGCTGTTATTCAGTCTCTCTCACCCCCTTCCCCCTCTCTCACTCTTCTTTCACTTTGAATCATTGTCATTTAGTCATATATAAACCTGTGCTGTTACAGGGTTCTAGGCTTACTTTATTAAGTGGTAGCACTTGTGCTAGCAAGTTTAAGATTTTAGTAGTGCACAGAAAAATGTGGTTATTTATTTACTGAAAAAACACGTTTACTTTTTGAGATGATGTAGCAGGTTGTCTTTGGTTAACGGGATCATTTACCAGGAAATGCATTTTTTTCACTAGTTGCCTTGGAATAGACATTAGAGACTTCAAAATACATTTCCCATGAAGCATGACTCCAGTAAGGGACATGTACTTGTCCAGGGCAAGAAAAAGTATGGTATTGAATTGGTGAGAATATACAACAGGGTGTCTTCTCTTCTGAAAATGTGGTTTACGCTTATATACTAGTAGAACAAGTTAAAGGAGGGTAGGTAATTTTTTGTAGAAACACAATTTGTTATATTTGAAGAAATTGTCTTAACATCCTGAAATAAAATACTCTAAAGAAAGAATTTTTAATATCTAGTAATCCTGAAGTAAATCATTTCATTCAGACTGAATGAAATGGTTTGAGTCTTTGGAGTCTTCACAGAGCCCTTTTGTGGCGTCTGTGTGCGTGTGTGTGTTCTCAACTTCAGCGAATATGCACATAAATACAATATATTAATTTGTAGACTAAAAATACTTCAGGTTTTTTTGTCAGTTAACAATTGCAATGTATCTGTAACCATTCCTCTGCTTCATCCTTCAGTGCACCGAAGGTTGGGATGTTTAAAGTTTTCATCAATGTTATCAGGACAGAAAATTTCTTCAGTCTGTGGAAGGGAGTTTCACCAGTAAGTTACATGACTAAATTGTAACATTGTGAATCACGCAGTTATCAGGCATTATGCCATAATTTACAGTAGACTGCTTAGACAAGTGTTTCTTCAAGGGCTCACATCTTTGTTGACTCTGAACCTGTGTGACATATTTGGGATACCACAATGCAACTAAATATGCTGCATGAGAAAGCACAGATCTTAAATAGAAAAACTATTTCAGAACCAATTACACAACTCTCTTCTCCCTGTTCTGCCCGACCACAGTCATTTGTTCGCTGCATCCCCGGAGTTGGCATCTACTTTAGCACTTTATACTCCCTGAAGCAGCGCTTCTTCCAGGACCGGCCACCCAAAGCTGGTGAGGCGATTCTGCTAGGAGCAGGGGCCCGAACTGTGGCTGGAGTTTCCATGTTGCCCTTCACGGTCATCAAAGCACGCTTTGAGGTGAGTCTGTCAAGAGAAGTCAAATTTATTCGTCAAGCCTAATATCAAATCAGAGATGTAACGGTATGAAATTTTCACATCACGATTATCGTGACCAAAATGATCATGGTATTTGTTTAAAACGTTCTGAAAATGTTGCAAAAAATACTGATAGAAACACTGAAATATTTACACCAACTTTTGTATTGAAAACCACAAATAATGTTTGCAGCACTATGCACTTTTTGTTAGCATAGACCTTATGTAAACATGGAAATATTAAATGTGCAGTGCATTAACATTAAAGATGACACTATGATTATGCAAGGATATGAAAGAGTTTAAAAATAAAATCAGTAAATAAGATAAAATAGATAAAATAAAAAGATGAAATCTCATCAAATCTCTCTCTCTCTCTCTCTCACACACACAACAAATCTAGACATGTTTCAGAGTTTATGGTGTTATCGCGAAATTTTATGTTCAGTCAAGGAAGGTGAACTTATTTTTGGAAAGACACTCGTGTAATTTATTTTATTATTTTTTCTGGTTTGGCTTTTTTCTTGAAGGTGTCTAATTAACAGGTGGATGTGTTTGTTTTTCAGTTGTTAATAAGTAGATGTGGAAAAATCAAATCTCTCTCTCTCTCTCTCTGAGTAAATTTTCTATGTTACATTTGAGTAGGCAAATATGCAGTGACTTCATGCACAATTTAACAATTTAGATTCAAACAAACGAATATTAGGAAGACAGATAGGAATATAAATGAGTCCCACAATTCAAGGTCTTGAGTTGGCTGCGTGACTAAACTACACTAGTAAGGACTGTGTGACTAGGATGCATTTTCTACATTTCAGAGCGGCCGTTACAACTATTTGAGTGTGGCAGGAGCTCTGCGGACTATGTATGAGACGGAGGGCATCAGGACTCTGTTTTCTGGGCTGACTGCCACACTGCTCAGAGACGCACCATTCTCCGGCATCTACTTCATGTTCTACAGTCAGGCCAAGAGTTTGCTGCCTCAAGGTAAGAGCCACTAAATCCAGATATAGATTATTACAATTTGTTTTAGTTAGATAACCACTGAGCAGGCTGTAGCAATAGCTTTATCGTTGCACCCCTACCAACCATGTATCGTGATGCTTATTGTATCGCTGTTAAAATGAATCATTGTGCCCCTATGCCCAGGAGAGGAGTTTTATTCGATATGCAGTTTAAAATGTTTCAGGTATTCATCTTTGTTGTTAACTGTTTTGAAAGGCAGCGACTCCCATGAGTGTACCTGACCTGACCACGCTGAACTTGACATGGCAGAGGCCGCCAAACATGGAGATTACATTATTACTAGTAACATGCAAGCCTAAGTCAGGTTTTCAGCATAAATAGCATGCTGGCAACACATTTGATTGTATTGTGATGCTGCCTAAGCATGCACCGTACGATCTGAGAAATCGTACGCACTAAATGTCACACATCCATGTCTGTTGTTAGCAGTAAGGAAGTACATCATCAAAAAACACAGGTACCCCGCTGGTAATTACGACCTTCTGTGCGTGTTGATGTGCGCAGAACTTGGAATGATCATATTTCAGACAACACTTGAGCACGGACAGAATTGATTGGACAAAATTAAAGTTACAACCTGCAACCAAACGTGAGGTCTTAACATATAATAGGGCTGACTGCCCTGCTCCAAGAAGTATGACAAAATTAAGTCTTTAGTGTAACATTAACATCGTTACATTGTGGTAACATTTCAAAAAGTTATTTGGAGGCTTTTTAGTATTTATAGATGTAGCTATATGTGTTGATTAATGTAACAATATAGTCCCCGTCAACATGCACGAGGAGCCCAAACAAATAAAGTTGATAATAGTGGCTATGACTTTTTTTCCTATATTTGTATCTCCCGATTTTTAACACAGTTCGGGCAGAGCCAAGATGGCAGACCAGTGTATATTTCAGCCATGTGTCTCTTGACGCAACAAACTCAAACAAACTGGGAAACTCACGTATATTTGTAGGTCACAAGGTCTGGTCAGGGTTGTTGCTTGAGCCCTGTTTTAGAGCTCCTGTGTCAGACGTGTGTTCCCCTCTTGCGTCTTCTGTTTATTTAGGAGGCATTGTCCTATTTTATTATTTCTCAGAGCTGTTTCTCGTTTTTTACTATTCAGTACCCACTAGCAAATTTTTGGTCTTTTTTTTTCTCTCTCAGAGGTGAGTTCTTCATCTTGTGCCCCACTGGTGAACTTCAGCTGTGGTGTGGTGGCTGGCATCATGGCCTCACTGGCCACACAGCCTGCAGATGTGGTGAAAACCCACATCCAAGTCAGTCCATCGCACTGGACCACGGGAGAGGCTGTTCGCTACATCTACACGGTGAGTGCTGTCTAGAAAATCACAACGTGATCTTGACATTTTTGTGTAGACATAATTTCTAAGATACGAATTTTGCTTGGGCCATGATCAGATTTTCTCACTCTACATGTGTGTCCTTGGCCATCATCCAGCAATAGACATGCAGTTAAGTGTAATAGTCACCCACGCCATGAGGGATTTGACACAGAAAAAGGGCACCACAGTCATATGCCTGTTACCAAGTGCAATAGCAACATCATTTAAAACTTTTGTAGCTGCTGTCACAGTACTATGTCCAGCTCTAAAACCTGATTGATAAGATTTTAAAATGGAAATTTGGTCTCAAAAGGTTCTCCACTGATCATTTACCAGTTTCTCTAAAACTTTTCTAAGGCACACTAATATACGAAATAAGAAATACTCCAGCAAGTAATACACAGACTATTGATGTATGGTCATCGGTTTGCAGTGTGTTAATTTGGTCCAATATTCCCTTTTCGTTTGGTGAGTGATATTTCATTGACGGTTCTAATTTTCAACCACAAGTTTCTGAATATCACCACAGTCAGAGCTGTGCTTAACTTTACGCTCATTCTCAAACATAAGAACAAATTGATAAACCCCCTACTTTGCTTAAAAACTATGGTATGCATGGTTTATAAACATTTCGGTTCATAGCAACAATTATAAACGAGGGCCCTGGATCAGTTTGGGTTTGTAATGAAAATATTAAGGCACAAGTTTTCTTCTCTTAATGTAACTCTGTTCCCTTTAGGTCCTGGTAGACAGAGTAACAATTAATGCAGCCGAAGAAGTTCTGTCACCATACTGTTCTGTCCTCTCTTGCAGAAATACGGCCTGAGTGGATTTTTTCGTGGGGCTGTACCCAGGTCTCTTCGTCGCACGCTAATGGCTGCCATGGCTTGGACTGTCTATGAACAGCTGATGGCTCGAATGGGCCTCAAATCCTGAAGAACAACATGGGATGAGAATTAGAGAGTTGTTTTTACTATAAGCTCCCTGCAAGGTTAAATGGAGTCTTGATAACCGTTTGCCAGCTGCCAAGATTTAAGTGCAAAGATGAAAATGGAGTGTGAGTGAGAATGCTTTCATCTATAAATGTTTGTGAAAATGTACCCAAGAGCAACTGTCATGTGACCCCGACACACTCCTCTGTCTTGGACTAAGGTGAGCTTTTCTCTCCACATTTTGTGTTTGGAGTGAAACCTATAGACACCGTTCGATATGATTATTAATATGATTTATTAACATTAGTTGTTTTTTTGATTTGCACGGGCATAAGGTCACGTATAAATGAGGCTCTGCTGTTGCACTGCTGTGAACCTCTGCTGAGGTGCAGTGAAACAAATTCCTCAGCAAGAGCAACTCTGTCCTGCCATATTTAGGAAACTTGAGCATGAGTTTGAGCACTGTTTTTTAACAGATATGTTGTTAATGGACTTGCAGGTTTCATCGCAGGCTCAGACAATCACAATTAGCCACACGGGGTGGGAAATCTAGGCTGGAATGATAAACTCTAATGCACCAAAGCTTTGTCACTTTATACTCAGTACATTTATGCCAACTCATACTTCATACAGCTGAGTATCGTATTACTTTGACACCATGTGCTTTCTAAAGAAGTAGTGATAGTTAGTACCATGTGATTTTAGGGATTATATCTTAAAGATATTCAGAGCTATGATGGTCCAGTTAGGATTTGGTCTTTTAGGGGTGTATCCTGTCTTCTTACATTGTTCAAGTAAACACTTATATTTATATAAGTAAATTAGTTGGTAATCATGTGAAATTACAGTCGCATTTATTCAACATGGTTGACTTCACATACTCTTAAGTTAATCAGCTGAAGCTTACAAACTGTGACTAGCTACTTGTGCTACAGTGTGTACAAATGTGGATGGCTATCGACAGGGACGTTACCAGTATACCATCCTGGTGTGGACATTTGGGTGTACAGGGTGGGCAGCTAAATTCAAGTCCTCGCAAAGAAAAGCTTGTTTCATCTTCCACACTCAATATGGTTTATTATGAGCCACTTGTACAACAATGTTCATTTCCGCTGTCTTTTAGGCAGTAATTTTGGGCAATGTGTAGCCCTTTGTAAAACAGGCATTGTGTGTAGATTCACATTCCTACCATTCATATTTTATTCATCTTTATCTCCAAATGTGGCATTATGCATTTTTGTTTCTTAAACGTTTCCCAAAGTGACTTATTTCTTACAGGGTAAGCAATGTTATGTGCCATATATCTAAAATCTTTCAAAAGGCAAAAATTTAATTACCATGACTTAACACTCCGTTGTGAATGTTATTTATGAACTCAAGTGAAGATCATCAGTTTTTGCATTGGAGTCTATGGAAGCCAGGGGCTAATTTTCCTGCAGCAGTAGGCAGGACTTTGGAGGGCACTGATCCCCTACCCACTTCTCCTAGATACATCCCTGGTCTGGCTTTGAAAATATTCATATTCATGTAATGGGACAGATTTTTATGTGGCTTGTAATGTGCAGCCCTTCCCATGGATATTATTTATTGTTGTTGATTCTAAGCGTGCTTTATATGGCGTTTATATGAAAATGACGCCAAAAGATGGGAGGTCATTATCAGAAATATTTAACCACTGGATTGTTATTGTGCCGTAAGTGCAAAAAAGTGATGAAGCTTGGAAGAATAAGTCCAAAGTGGCACGCAGTGTTTAAGCAGAGTTTGGATAGTGTAAACTGATGGTAAGGTATATATGTGAAGGCCTCCGGAGACAGAACAAATCTCTAAAGTATTCAGGTAAAAAACAGTAAACGATAAAGGCTACGCCTTCTAATTGCAGGAAGAAGTGGAGTGTTAATATTTCTACGCCTTTGTTTGCTGTTTAACATAAACCCTATGTGATTGTGCCCATTTCACCCTACAGTTAATCATCATTACATCACTGCTTTTGTCCTTGACCTTATATTGTGACTGTATTGTACATGGTCAGTGTCATGCCTTGTGGGATATTTGGTCTGTGACTGTGTTTGCTCAGACAAATGTAGTAGTATAAGAACAGGGGTTTTCAACCTTATCAGATCCATGGGCCGCCTTCCTGACTCAGTGTGAAAAACATCTTGCAATTGAACATAAATTATGCAAGATTTAGAAATAAAATCTACAAATTGAATTAATGAAATATAAACTGCATCTGTAAAATTACATTATTGAATACATCCATGGTGGCTGGGTACCAGTGGTTGAAAACCCCTGGTGTTGCAGATTTGTGGTGCTTCTACTTGTTTTAATGATTTGATAAAGCTAAGGAAAAAAGGGTAACTTGACTGACACCTTGTTTTTAGTTGTAAAAAAAGTAGAAATTTTATTAACACAGACAATTTCATACACTATACAGTTATAGCATAATAATTACTAAGCATTTTAAACAATGCATACATTAAAAGTGCATTTCCTGCAGCATTTAGTCATTCCACTCTCACTCAGTAACAGATGAAGTTGAGTTGGATACGTTAAGCAGATCCGTGATATGTCATCCAATCTTAGACTTGTTAAGCCACTTTTGAAGAACTATTGCTGTCTCAACTGTTGTTTCCATAGGATCTCAGCCTCCAGTCCACTGGAGACCACTCTTGACTCTTGATTTGAATGATTGCTTCCCAAACCAGGCTGCTGCTCTTTTGACAAATGTTTTGTTTTATGTAGATGAAGGGAAATCTTGGATTAAGCCGTCATGGTCTTGTGGCACAGAATAGGGAGCTCTAGTATTTAGTCA
Organism: Brotula barbata; assembly: GCA_900303265.1. Classification (NCBI taxonomy): domain Eukaryota; kingdom Metazoa; phylum Chordata; class Actinopteri; order Ophidiiformes; family Ophidiidae; genus Brotula; species Brotula barbata. The sequence continues at coordinate 112,299 of OMNV01018840.1, forward strand.
GGGGGTTTTGAGTGAAGGGACTGGCAGGAACACTATCGGATGAAATCAGCACAACTTAAAATTCATATTTTCTTTTTTAGATATTTTTTTACATGGTTTAAACAAAAAAGAAAAACCTAAATAAATCAACTATGATACATGTCACAGCTGCTGAGCTATAAAGCTATGTTTCAAAAATGAAAAATTGATTCACGATGCTGAAAAATGTTTGCTTGTCGCAAAATAAATCACACTCGTCTATTTGAGAGCATGCAATTATGTTATCTATCACACTCACTAAAGTTACTTGAACAGGCTGGTGTGTTTGCCGGTGAGATGCTCCACCATGTTAGATGTGTCGCTCCCCTTGGTTTGTGTAGTTTTGAAACATCTTTTCCATACGGGCATAGGCTTGCCCTCACTGTCGGTTATAAATCCGAAATAATGCGTCAGTTCGCTCTGTACATCTGCTTTCTCAAGGAGCCGTGAAACATTGTCATTCTTAAAGTATTGAGATTATTAAAATAGGGTATTGTACCATTTTTAACAGCAGGGTATCATGATACTGTTCTAGTATCGGTATATCGTGCAACACTATCACACTAACACACTATCCCAGTATAATAGTAATATTACACAACTCTTTGTTGTCTTCTTGGAAGTGTTTGTAGCTAAAACAAGTGGACAAGAATATTGGAACAAGAGTCCAAGCGTACAAAGTCATCACATGTTTTTGTTCTTAGTGATTTTACAAAGTCAATGTATAATGAAAGTTATTCATGTGAATACACCTTAAATGTCTCTCTACATACTGGTGTGCTTGTGTGCATGTTTGCCTTTGAAGGAGCATGTGGCTGCAGCGTGGAAAAGTAAACAACATGCTCAGGTCTGAGGCTTTCTCTGTGCTTTGATGAAAATAACAATAGCAACAGTAGAACAACAGATAGGAAGGACTGGAAAGAGAGAGGGGGATGACATGCAGCAAAGGGCACAGGTCAGAACCAAGCGTGCAACACCTTGTGAGAATGGAATTTTCAGTCTAATAACTAACCTCCACCTGATCATTTACCGGTTTCTATAAAACTTAACCTAGACACAATAATTTGGAAATAAGAATTCTTATAGTAAATAAATACTCATTTGGTCAAATATGGCCTCTCCATTTGGTGAGTGGTATTTCATTGACAGATCTGATTTTCAACCACAAGGTTCTGAACATAATCATGGTCAGAGCTGAGCTTTTCATGCACAAATTTGTGGCGTGGACATTCCATGCCAGTGTCAAACAGCTTTGAGGAACGACACAACCACAGATATATATACAGTATACACACAGTACATATAGTATATGTATAGACACAGTGTGTGTGTGTGTGTGTGTGTTTATTATCGAGTCACGAAGCTGTCTGATCTCAGACTTTGTCTTGTTTTTCAAGTCTGCTCCTCTTGCGTTTATGGTTTCTGTTGGTCTTGGATGGATGGATCTGGATGGATCTTATGTCATTAGACATCACTGAATATGTGCATCTCATTAGCACCATTTGTACCTGTACAAAAAAAGAGATGGTGATAACTGGAGTCAAAGTCCCTCTACGTGTGAGCACACAAGACCAATAATTGATTCTGATTCTAACTCTTGAGCTTTCTCCCCTCTACTTCCCCTGTAACTCCTGCTCACCCTTGATTTTCTTTGAACTGCTCCCAGCAAAATCAATTCCTTGACAGATAAGAAAATTGTTATCAAAAAGATTTTCATGCAATAGGTAATTCATGTTGTTAATATTCAGATTCAGCAGAGTAATAGTTTTTTTGGGCAATGTTTTACTTTGATAATACTATCCTAACATCAGCAGTATGTAATCTAGTTGTAATTGCTAGGGGGCCCCACAGGGGGGAGTGTACCACTTTTGAGCCGAGCCATGCTCAGCGACACGTGGTCTCCCTGTTTCAGATGAGTTTTATAAACGTACATCTCTATTTTACACCTTAACTCCCTCTTCAGGTATGAGTCCTCAGGGAGTGAAAAGATGTGTTAAATGAATGTGCGTATGTGTGCAGGCAAGTTTTTATATTACAGTACGTCCCTGTAAAGTTGAGTAACGAAGTTAATTAGATTAAGACAATTAAGCTAATGTCTTGTAACGCTAACTGCCACGTCGTCAATGGAGCGGTGCTATGCTGCAGTTTGAGGCCTATTTTGTTTGTGAGTTGGAGAGGAGTCTGTGTGCTACTTAATTATATTATTAGACTTATGGTTGTGAATCATAAGTAAGAACTATCAGTACTGTAGGAAAAAGAAAAGTTATCAGTTATTTTGTGAATTCTGAGATTGTTTGTTTGTGGTAATGTTGCAGTGTAGTTGACCAGAGTACTTCAGTAATGTAATTGTTAGATGTTGCGCATATGACGATATTTGCCTTAATGAACGATAGATATTAATTGTATTGTGTTTGGTTGTTTTACTGAGTGAGTTATATAAATGGCTGATGGAAAGACATGTTCGTTTTAGGTTTCACATAAAAAAAAAGCTTTTTGTGGCTTTGACACTTACTTCCATACATTCATCACTGTTAGCTTTATCAGAATCTCCCCACTTTGGTTCATTCACAGCACAGTTGTGCCAACCTGTACATTTATAATTTTACATAAAAACTCCCTTTCAGGGCTTTTACATCTTTTACATACCTCAAAGGATCTCAGCCTCCAGGTATTGGAAACCACTTGATTTTAATGATATCTTCCCAAACCAGGATGCTTCACAACAAAATGAATTAAACCTCATGACCCCCTAGCATGGCATAAAGTCATGAACACAGTGAGTACATTAACTGATGTGTGCAGCTTTTTTTTCCTGCAGACACGCCTCTTCCAATGTCACAACTCTGCAACTTGTGTATCATCATCATGTGCACAGAACTTGGAATTTTCACATTTCCAACACATGACGGCCGCATTACCGGCCAGTTGGCTGGAAGCGCAAACATTTTTATCAGTGAAGGCAAAAGCTTTTCAAGATCTGACTAATTAAACGTTAAAACCTGCAACAAAATGTTAGGTCTTAATAGCGCTGCCTGCCGTGCTCCAAGAAGTATGATGTCTTTAGTGAAACATTAACTCTTGATAGTAAGTAAAGTATTTGGAGGTTAAGTATTTACAAATGTAGCTATATATCTTGATTTAATGTTACAGTTCAGTTCCCGTCATCATGCATGAGGAGCCCAAACAAATACTGTATATAAATTGATTGCATTTTATATAGCGCTTTTATCCAGAGCGCTTTACAATGTTTGCATCAGAGTTGTTGGGAGCAATTTGGGGTTAAGGTGTAGCTTCGACATGGAGTAGCTGGGGATTGAATCGGCGACCCTTCCATCCCTAGGTGATCACCCTACTCCTATCTCTCTCTTGTTTTGGTTTTGCACCATACAGCACCAATTACACTGCATCATTCACACACCCACTCATTAACCCAACTGATTTACTGCCTACCAGTGGCATATTTTCAGTAAATGAATGACATTGATTTATCCTGAAAAACATTTGTTTGCTCGTCATGTAAATATAACGCAAATGCATTGGTTAGCACTGTTGTGGGAGTGCCAGAAGGTCATGTGTTTGAATATCCCTGGCTGACCCTGGTCCTTCCAGTGTGGAATTTGCATGTTTTCCATGTGTCTGTGTAGGCTTCCTCCAGGTACTCCCTCCCACTGTCAAAGTCACGCAACTGAGGTAAACGGGAGTAACCAAACTGTAGATAACCATAGATTTGAATGGGTGTGTGGTTGAGTTGTCTTTCACCATGTGTCAGGGCCTAGGTAGGCCTGGGCCTACCCACAAAGCACTCAGTCACCCAATCAGAAGGCTTCTTGATGGATTCACTGAATAGCAGTCAATTTATACTATTATAATTATCTGACCACACGACCAATAAAAAAGTCTGATTTCTTGCTTCTTGTTTACCGTATGCTATTCATAATGATAGGTCAGATTTTTTAACTGGCAGTCCATTGCGCACATGCCAGATTGTGAGCAAACCGTCTCTCTTTCACTCAGTGTGCAGCCGGCGCACTGTATTGAGAAGGTTTAGGTTAGGTTAGCAATAAAAAGACGTTGTGAGGTGCATGTGGAAGTTTATTGAGCAGCCGAAGTTCAGCCGTCTTTGTCCACAGAGACACGGACCCCAACGTCAGTTTCTCATGATCTAGTCAAAAGTCTAGTGTGTGAGTTAGCTCCAGATTCTCTGACAACATTCACAGTGGATACAGTATATCTTCATACTGTATCCACTACTGTATCCATACAGTATACTTCATACTGTTGCGTCCGTCAGCTGTGTGTTAGTGAGTAAGTAATTTCCACGTAACTGCATCTTTACACAAACCAATCCAGAATACGTCTGTCACAGCACCCGTTGTTTCATCCATCAGTGCTACTTCCTCATTTTACTGTATTCCACATTATATCTTACCATAAGACCAACAGCAGTGTATTTTCTTTTCTATATAATATTTTGCCATTTTCTGCTTTGTTGTGACAGTTACAGTAGAGAGAGAGAGAGACATTTCCTTCTCACTTCACATTTCCTTCTCTTGACATAAATCTGAAAGGGGAGAAAATGAAGAAGAAGCTGATATTCATTTAATTTGAGTTTTTAATCATTTTAATTTGAACAAAATGTACATCACAACCACCAACCACAAGATCGAACCTATGGGCTACGTTAGAATTACTGAAACAATATTTTATAACTTCCAAACAGGTATATAGGGTAAAGATATGAATTTGAAACAGTCAAAATCTTAGTGAAGTTAGTGCTGTGCCTTCATTTGTCATCATTAGTCGTAAAAGTATCAGTTTTGGGTGAAGTATTTTCCAAATGTAAATGAATATTGTGCATTAGTGAGGAACAGGGTTTTCAACCTACTTTGGCCGAAGGACCACCGTCCTGACTCAGTGTGGAAAACTCTCACAGAGGTATGTAGATTCAAAGTTTCATTTGGATGGGTTTCATTTTTCTCAAAGAAGAAATTAAAAAATTAAAAACATACAAAAAACTAAAATATTAGAGATTATTATCGATATATATATAGAATATTATAGAGCGAGAGAGAGAGAGATTAAAATTACATTACTGAAGTTACTGTCATAGAACACCTGCAATGCTTCAGAGGTGGCTGAGAACCACTACTAGAAAACCCCCGGTGTAGAAGATTTGTGGTGCTTCTACCAGCTTTATTGGTTTGATAAAGTTAACTTAAAGGGAACTTTGCTGACACCGTGTTTTTGAGTAGTATTAACAGTAGAAATCAATTTTATTAACAGACATAATTTTATATAATATATAGCTATAGAATTAGAATTACTAGGCATTTTAAACTATTGAAATAAAATGCAAACATTTAAAGTGCATTTCTTGCAGCACTTTAAATGTTCTCACTCAGTAACAGATGAAGTTGAGTTTCTCCTGACAGTCCCAGTGCTTCCATTGCCCCTCTTTGGTTAAAGTTCCACAAGAGTGAGTCCAGCTTGGACACCGGTGTTCAGAATCGCCTCCTTGATCCCAGGCCTCGTAAGTCATTGCGTCTCCATTCACCCAATGCCAGCGGCCTGCCATGTAACGCAGCCCGATCCATACCTGGTCAGTGTGAGCGTTCTGGATCTCTCTCTGGGCCAGAAGCACCTGGGTCTCAGATATCAGGCTGGTGAACTCGGTGTGAGTATTTCTGCAGTATTCCAGAGCCTCCTCCCAAGACTTCCTCTCTGCCACCACAATCAGGTTGATGCAGAGAAAGGAGAAAGTGTTTGGAAAAGCATCATGCCATCCATCCCAGCGTCCACAGGACCAACAAGCAGCACCATAGATCTCATCTGGTTCTGAAGTTGGTTGGGTGCTATCCCAGGGAATATCTACTGCATTTCCACCACCAGACCACTTCCACGTGTCTCTGTCTTTGTACAAACCAATCCAGAATATACCTGTGATAGCATTGTTTGTTTCATCCTTCAGCGCTGCTTCCTCATCGTTACTGATGGGAGAAAGATCAGTGTGATGCGATCTGCAGTATTCCTGAGCCGCGGTCCATGACACTATGTCGGTTACATATGTGTGCTTTCCAAATTGTGCTGCTGCACCTACAGTAAAGAGCATCATCAAGACAGTCATCTCCATGGTGGTGAGGTTTATAAATTGCTGACTGTGTTGGTTTTGACAGAAAGTGAAGCACAGAGTTCAGTTTCCCTCCTTTGGTGTGGTTGATGTTTCCTCCTGTTAAGAAACAACTTCCTAAATCAGCACTGTTTGCATGCATTTGTTGTTATGCAAACTTTTGATGGTGTGGTCCAGACGTTGCCACCTATCTACTACTATTTCCATTTGCATAAATGACTATGAAAATATTGTGAAGTATTAAAGATGCAGCGCATAGTTATAATCAGTGCAAATGTCCACAGGTGTATTGATTGTACAGGAATGGTGTTGATTCTGCTGGGCAAATATGCCTGACGCGCCTCCCACGGCGCCTTGGGTCAGCTGCAGGGTCATCAGCCGGGGACCACCGCTCATTGGAGTTTCGCTCTTTTAACCCCGGAACGCCTCCTGGTGGCGGAGCGGTGGCAGGGACGTCACCCCTGCCAAATCTATAAGTGTTTAGTTAGATGTTTGTGTTGAGTCAGTCCTTGGTAGTGTTCTTTTTATCTGGATTAAGAAAAGGAATCAAATTTAAACAGAACTATTACTTGTGGTACCCTGAGATGGGATGAGTTTGCAGTTGATGAGAGGGGTCGTTCCTGATATGCTGGAGTTTGTGTTTTGTGTGGCACGGTGGCATGGTGGTTAGCACTGCTGCCTCACAGCAAGAAGGTAGTTAGTTTGAATCCCGGGGTCGACCTCTACACCTTTCTGCATGGAGTTTGCATGTTTTCCCCGTGAATGTGTGGGTTTCTTCCGGGTGCTCTGGTTTCCCCCACCCACAAAAATGTGTGTTAGGTTAATCATTGTCCCTGACCAAGGCAAGGTAGAAGATCTGGAGTTAGTCCCCGAGCATTGTTGTGTGTGTGTTGGCTGCCTACCACTACTTATTGAGGATGCGTAAAAGTGCAGAGAATTATTTTCCCCAAGGGGATCAATAAAGTACCCTTTTTTCTTCTTCTTTAGACATCATCCTCCGGTCAACCCCTACATTCAGTGTCCACATTGGGCCCCAGAACAAGTCCTTTTTTCCCTTTGAGCATCAAGTTTTATGCTACTGTCTCAGCTGTTTTTTTCCATTTTTTCCATTTTCTGTTTTTGGACCTCAGCCTCCAGGTATTGAAGGCCACTCTGATCCATCATGTAAATGATTTATTCCCAGACCAGGGTTTTCCTCTTCCCATGTGGCTTTTTTAGTCTGTTTTTAAATACTGTAAAAATTTTGGGGGGGTTTTCCAGCCATTTTTCAAAAAACATCCCTTCATTGAAAGTTAAAAACATCATCTCTTGAACCACTGCACTGCACTGTTCACCAACAAACACAAAGAGGATTTATGTGAAGTTTGAAAAAGTCAATTTCTTGCTATAGCTTTTCTAATACCAATAAACATGTTAGTTCCACTGAAGACATTTTTCGAACTCCGACTAACAGACCCATAGATTTACTGAGGCATGTGTAGGCTTCAATGGCACTAAAATCGGCCCAGGCGTTCGACGCATGTTCCATAGGTTAGAGCTTGTCCGACTGTGGTCTTTAACCTGGAAGTCAAATGGGGCACAGTTGGTGTTATCATGGTGGGTGCTAGGTCAAAAACCACACATTTCTGGATGGACACGGAGACTAGCTTCATGCTGTCTCATCCTAAGGAGTTAAATATCCTAAAATATATGGAAGGACAAATAAATGCTGAATTTCAAACACTTCAAAACAGTGGAATGTTGTGTTTCTGTTTGAACCTGCATGCGATAGTGTAAGCTTCTTCAGTTCAGTACAGTTTCATACATTTGTACCTTGTTTGTTGCACACTTGAAGCTGTTACTGGTCATAATTAAGAGAGGGCTAGAGGAGTGAACAGAACAAAGACAACAACGAAAATAAGGCCATGACTTTTGTTGTGTTTTATCGTTGACAATTTTGCAATATGTGATAAACAAGACCCACATCTGATTTTTATGTCAATTTCAGGCTACATTTTTGACAGAAAATAATGTAGGCCTACGCAGTATTTCAAAATGAAGGCACTTAAAGACCGTTTCACACCAGTGCGAATTTTCTTGCAGATTATTTGCATGGAAAGTAAAAAAGAAAATTTTTGTGGATTATAATGGAAAAAGTAGCAATAGAACATTTGTGTGGTAGAAAAATGTCTGCAGCCACTGTGGTGCTTCCAAAAATCTATCTAGGAAACTATCCTCTTGACCGTTATATGGAGGCAAAGGGGAATTATACTGGATATTATCTGACATCCAAACTATACTCCTTATCCATGTCAGGGTTGTGGTGGAGTGGTAGCCTAGCCCAGTGGAAAATCTAACAATCCCAGTAATATCTGCAATGGATTTAATTAGTTTTTTCTGTAAAAACATAACAGTATATTAAGAAAGAAAACAGTAACAGATATTCAATCAGTTGTTAGTAACAGTTCAAAAAGCAATCCACCCCAGATGGGACTCGAACCCACAATCCCTGGCTTAGGAGGCCAGTGCCTTATCCATTAGGCCACTGGGGCAATTTCACACGTTTAACCGGAAGTGGTCATTTATTGAAATACCAATAGAACGTCAGCGCTACACGTACATTATTCATATGAATGTATGTTTTCCTGTGGGTAACGAGTTTTTTGAAGTGTCGTATTTATCTTCTAGGACTTTAACCGTCTTGGAGTTTCGAATACGATTTATCAGCGGATCATAACGCGTCTGTGTGCCCGTTGCCAGGCAACAAAGCACAAATCCATGAAGTTCCACATAGAAGAGCCACGGTGCTTCCGGTTATCTTCCAAGCACGGTCTTATTTCATAATAAATGCGGGGCGGTAAACGTAAATGAAAAGTAAATGTCTAAAGTAAATGGTTTATCTTTCACACTCGTGTCTGTTTTAGTCCCGTCCTTCATACACTCTAACACGTGAAGCACGTTGTCCAGCATATTGCCGAAACACCTCGAATCGCTGGTTGGTTGCATTCCCAGCACCCTGGGTCGATTACGCTATCCCCTTATTTTGAAAACAAAAGAGCGGAAATAGCCTCTTGCTGCTGGCTAAGAGCTAACTTTTGGCTAGCCTAGCACACAACTTACACAGCTACCGTCCACATTTAATAACATCTAACTTGTTAAATTTGTATTATACAAACGTCATGGTGGCCCTAAATTACATTTAAACTAACGATTACTCAGCCATCTAGTTCCGTTCGCTGAATTAATTTGCTTAACGTGACATGGTAGAAGCTTAGGTTAGCGACGGTTACCGTGGCATGAAAAAAACAGAGTAGCCTGCTTTAGTTACATCCGTAATTTGTATTTATAGCAGTTAGCTGCTTTATTGTCATCGACATGGTGAGTGCTGCAAAGAGCTGCGTTTAAAGTAACTTAAAACAACATAGCATCTTTGTTTTCGCAGGGTTAGGTTACAAACTATAGTTCCACATCAGTCTCATGCTTTTCTGTTGTCCACAACAGATCCTGTCTCGGGTGAAGCCAGCGGTAGGAGGAGAGACACCCGTCCAGAAGAAAAACCAGACAAAAATTCCACGTCTGGAGGAGTACCTGCAACAGAGAGACTACCTTGGAGCCTTGACACTTTTAGAGGTACACACTCACTCTCCAATCCATATTTTCATCATTTGTTCCTCAGACAAACGAAATTTCAATTTGGGTTCGATACGAAAACGTTAATTCATAACAGCAATTTGATATGTTTGGATTTACTTTCAATTCAGTATGACTCAGTTGGGTGCAATTGTTGTGCACTGATTTTGTGGTTGTGATGAAAATATTTTAAAAATGCTTAAGTTAAAATTTCACTTTTTATTTAGAATAAAAGGCCTGCTATTGCTCACAAACAGCTACTCTTATCAATATATGCAAAATGCACATGTCATTGTGAAACAAAACTAAAAATTGTATGAATAGCTCCAAGTAGTGCTGAAAGTACTGTTCTTCTTTCATCTTTAGTATTGCATGAGAGTAGAACAATAGTGCTGATTACTACCATACAGTACATACATACATGTAATAAACGCCAGTCATTCATATTAAACCCACAATAATACAGTGGTCTAAAACACACAGTAAAATGTACCATTGCTGTTGGTGGAAAATATCCTAAATCTGTTTGCTCATATCTCCATCCTGGTCTCATGGTATTCTTATCAATATATATAATTAACAAAAAAACAGTCACTCTGAAACAAAACTAAAACTAAATATGTTATTAAAAATGTGTCTCCTGCTTGTGGAATCTGATGTGGGGAAAAGCTTTGAGGTGACAAAATACTACCATTTACCGCAAGTGGTAGTTCTTGGGTGGGAGGAGTTTTGGAGGCAGTGCTGGGGATTGTAGAGGGTCATCCAAAATTTCATCCACTTCACAATTTTACAGACTGCTGCTTGAATAGTGTTGGAAAGAACCGATCTAACCCACTGTCTTTGACATGAAATTAAATAGAATTTTTGGTCAGATATATTGAGTAATTGATTTCTAATGTGTCATTGATTGAATACAAACTTGTGTGCAGCTGGTAATGGAATGTACCCAGGAATAAACCTGTGTATCAGTTATTACTGCAAAAAAAGTTCTTCCATCTCTGCATACAACATCAATCTTGCTTAAGTGTTTCTGCTGTGATGTTACCTCCAGTTTCAGAGACACATTGGGGAGAAAGAGGAGAATGCAGACCTCTGGATTGGCTACTGTGCTTTCCACCTTGGGGATTATAAGAGAGCTATGGAGGTAGTTATTCTTTTGTCATTGTGTGTAGCAGGAATATGGATTGTTCACAAAAGGCTCACATAATTGTACCCTACATTTAGTGTTTGAATAAATGTAAATGATGACAACATTTTTTGCCATTTTGACAATGTGTCAGATAAGATCCAGTTTGATGTAAGATTTCCTAATCTTGTTATAATAGGAATACAAGTCTCTGACCATGAAGCCTGAATGTCCTGCTGAAGTGTGGGTCTATCTGGCATGTGCCATGTTTTTCCTGGGTCTCTATAAAGAAGCTGAGGAGGCTGCATCCAAGGGTACGAATTTAAGAGTTAATTCACATTGCTGTTACTTCTTGCAGAAAACTGATTAAAATGATGAAAGGTTGGCTACATTGACTTTTGCTAGCAAACAGACTCGGGATCCTCTCATTGCCTTTCACGAACTGAAATATTTATATTTACATTCATGATGGGTTAATGATATGTGATATGCCCCAAAGTCAGATTGTATCATTTCCAAATTTGCATCTGGGCTAATTCGGTGTTTTCATGTAGGCATTTGAATGGACTGTAATGGATCCCAGTGCTGTTACCACAACAGCTCAAACTGTATGCTACATGCTTTTCAGTAGTAATTTTCCTTCCTTGTATATCTCTGCAACGTTTTCACAGCTGCTTCGCGTTATGAGGCAACATTGTGCAAGCTGATGTGAGAGGGCACCCCCGCTTACTGCAGGATTGTTACAATTTAATGTAAACACTTTGTGGGACAGTGATGAACATTTTCATGTGAACAAATCTATAACTTTATGAAGAGTAGTTTTAGGGGCTTTTCAACATATTAATTAGGACATGGATGCAGTGGTCCATTTAAAGGTCCAGAGCCTCATTTATAAAATGTTGCTTTAGCTGAAAACAGTGAGATGGGATATGCACACGTAAGCAATTTCCCCCTGGCTAGACTCCTACAATCTAACAGAAAGTGTCATTGCAAAGTGAGTACATGTTGAATTGAGCCAGTCATCTGCTGATGTCTGAACACAAGACCAAAAAGAAAAACCTTACAGAGACAGAAAGTGGTGTACTTTGGGTAAAAAAAATGTACAGAACATTGTTGCTGCTGCTGTTAATGCCGTACTTAGATTTCTTAAACCATTTCAAGAGGTATTGTACTCACTGAAGAGGGAGACATGGATGTAGACGATTGTCCCAATCACTGTCGATTTGGGAGAGAGTGTATTTTCTCACATAATACAGAAGCATTTAAGTGATTCTGTGTGCTCACATTGAGGGTGTCTGTGCACCTCTCCTCAATGCTGTAAGGGTTTGGAAACGTAGCAAGGAATACATGAGGAGAGCAGCTGTCAATACAGGATATAACAGACAATCTGTCACTTATCAATAAATAAATAATATTCAGTAGAAAATGTTTGTTGTAAGCAACATTTGTGTATCTAAGTTTAAAGCTACGCCCCATTGACCTAGTTCAGATGTAATTTCACGAAAATCAAAAGATTTTGTAAAATCCCTGTCGCATCATTTTAAAAGCCAAGAATAGATATCTTGACATAGATTAGTGTAACTAAGAGGCATGTTGAGATGTCAATGAATATTGACTTTTTGCTGTATAACTGAGTCATGTTTGTTCTCTGTAGCACCCATGTCCCCCCTTCAGAATCGTCTGCTGTTCCACTTGGCTCACAAGGTTGGAAAACCAAGTTTGTCTTACTCATGAGTTTAATTGTTGCTATTGTGTAAACTTTTGGAATTAGTCTGATATGATTAGATTAGTACTATTATTGTGTTATGCGTACAAAAATGCCCATCACACATGGACTTTCAAGACAGCACAAATTCAAAAAAGATCCGGGTGCAGGTCTGACATTACTGATATAGATTCCACAGAGTTGTGTGTTACATTACATAATTCTTTTTTCTGTCTTTACCTCTTTAAATTCCCAAAAACAAAACATGACATTTTAAAATGTGCAAATATATATACAAATACAAAATACATATACATGTATATACAAAATACAAGAAACTCTCAAGAATCAGATTGAATATATAATCCATCTTATCTTCTTTACCAGGCCTTTCAGACAATATTATCTAACTTAATAATACCATCCTCCATCTGAAATATGATCCAAAGTTCATTAGTAGGGCTTTTCAGTATTTGTGTACTGTAGTTTACCCTTACATTTTACTCAACTGATCCATAATTCCTTAGAAAAATACACATTTCCATTTTTTCTGTTACCTGGATCACAAGCCGATCTTGATATATTTGTACCTGTGTCAGTTCAATGATGAGAAGAAGCTGATGGGTTTCCACCAGAACTTGGAGGATGTGACAGAGGACCAGCTGAGCCTGGCATCCATCCACTACATGCGCTCCCACTACCAGGAGGCAATTGACATCTACAAACGTCTACTGCTGCAGAACAGGTTTTTTTGTCCTTGCCCCTTTAATTCCCGTACAGCCATGCACAACTCTGCACTACCTTGACAGGCACAAACTGTTAATAGAGGTGCGTCACATTACGAGTTCCTTACTCCTCCTACTGGGAGCATAGAGATAATTCAAGTATCAATGCAGCAGATCTGCTGAAGTAGCTTTCCTACTCTTGCTACTATACTAGTAACGGCATAGTTATGAATGACTTTCATTAAATCACATATCCTCTGCAGTCTTTTCCAAACATCTTCTCGCGTGTCTAGTGTCTATGATGGTGGTTCGTCAGGGCGTTTTCATGAGGCATCATCTCCACAATCCTCTGCATCTTTTTGTACACTTGCTGTTCAAGTATTAATTGTCCTTTATTTGAAGTGTTTTTCATCTGTCTGCAAAAATATCATCTGACTGCAAAAATATCGATCGATGACTATTGTCATACAGATTGGCTGCGTTAATCATCTTTTGTCGTATTCTTCCAATATTTCTATACCATTATTATCTTTGCCTGAAAATGACTTCAAGTCTTTGGCATTTCTCATTGCTGATGCCACTTTGGTAAGTTTTACCACCGAGATCTGGACCGTGAACGACTGTTAGGCGCTTTTTTGCTTTATATTGTACACTTTTGTTTGTTTGGTTCCACATCACAGAGCAATGGAGAATGAGCTCAGTTTCCAGTCATTTCAAGGATTGTACGGACACATAATGAGCTTGTATTTTCATTTTTCTTTTAACATTTTTTACAGTTTTAAGCTTAAATTGTTTATGTCATTTCAGGTGTTTATCTTTGCTGCACTTTTCATTAATTACCTGTAAATGTGGATTAGTTATTAACGTTTATTTCAGTTTGTGTGCACCGAGTGAAAGTCAGGTATGCCCTGTTTGTGGATTTTGTTCTCATGTCTCAGGGAGAGCATCAGCCAAGTGTGTTTGGTTTAAAATTTTTTTTAATATAAAATATGTATGGCATGTACTACATAATCTGTTGGAAATATTTTTTATTATTTTTCACAATGAATGAATATTATACATTTTGGATTCAATGTATTCTAAATTATATAAGTACACTAATGTTAATTCCACTGCAAAAGTGACTTGATTTTCACTGTCAGGGGGGAATAAAGTAGATATCGGTACCTGTATCGATCATCGGCCATATGAGTTGTAATATATCAGCATATCAGCAAAAAAAAAACTTTATTGTGCATCCCTACTTTATATGTAATGTGCTGAAGTGAGCACATGAATAATAATTCTTTATTTGTCACAACTGACATTTGCTTTTAGAGTGCGGACTTAATGTATATCCATCTTTTGCTGGAATTTAATCTAAATGACTGCTTTGTATTTTGGCGACATCTTTTCAGAGAATTCCTCGCTCTCAAAGTATATGTGGCTCTGTGTTACTACAAGTTGGACTACTATGATGTTTCCCAGGAGGTGCTGGCCGTCTACCTGCAGAGCGTCCCTGACTCCACCATTGCCCTCAACCTTAAGGCCTGCAATCACTTCAGGCTCTACAATGGCAAGGCAGCAGAGGTACCTGACTAGGAATGGGCCTGTTAAAAAAACTAAAAGTCACTATTTTTAGTTATTTTATTTTATTTAAGACACGTTTCACCCAGTCTTACAATAAATGTTATCATTACCGACAAGAATTGAGTTGAGTATTGATTGGGACAAATTAATTTAAAACACATTCAGTGGGATTGGTATCGATATTGTTATTTTATTTCTTATTTCATCCTTGCATACACAGTCTGATGTAGAGTTTCTGCTATTGTAACTTTTTAGAAGAGTAATGTTCACCTGTGTATGGTCTATCTCAGGCGGAGCTGAAGAACTTAAACGACATCTCTTCCTGCTCCTTTGAGTTTGCTAAGGAGCTTATCCAACACAACTTGGTAAGCTGCTCCTCACGAGCTTTGTGTGTGGGGCTATGTGGGCAGATACACTCCTCTGTAAATCTTTGTGTGTGTGTGTGTATGTGTGTGCGTGTGTGTAGGTGGTATTCCGTGGTGGGGAGGGGGCGCTCCAAGTGCTGCCCCCACTGATTGATGTGATCCCAGAGGCCAGACTAAACCTGGTCATCTACTATCTCAGACAAGGTGTGGCCACAGTGCTCCAGCTTACCTGTTAAAAATCACCCCAAAAACAAATTTAGCCTTTATCTAAAGACATTAACGCTGTATTTTTGTTGTAAAATGATGGGTTAACGCTAGTACTGACAAATGAAATCCATGAGACAAAGATTCTGTATTAAAAAATAAGATGAAAATGATACAGTGGGAATACACATTGTTATTTGTGCATTGTTTTCAGATGGACCTCTGCCCAGTATGTTAATTCATGTCCTCCATTGTACATTTTCAGATGACGTACAGGAAGCTCACAACCTCATCCAGGACTTGGCACCCACCACTCCTCAGGTGACGACTCCATCAGTTTTATTATTAAGTATTACCTTCACATGTTTCCATTGTCTTTAAATCATTCCATACCTTTTACCACAGTATAGTCAGTCAAACCTGATCTTGTTTAGCGTATGGGATACCATTGTATTCATGTGGATCACAGATTGTGCCTTCAACAACAACCCAGCCTGTACAATTTAATTTGCTTGATAAATGCATTGAAATGCCCAGACCAGGCTCTGGTCCGGTTTTACACAGTAAACTAACATTGTTTAGTGCTGTTATTTTAATTCTTCAACCCCCTGCCAAAGGTTATGATGGAAAATAGCAAACCTGTGAGGAGACTTTTTTTTGACATTATCAGTATTTATCACTCTACATTACCTGCTTTGCACATTTGCAGTCAGGATTTCTTCCATCATAATTTAACGATTTCGTAATTTCATTCTTTCATGATTTCCTCAGGAGTACATTTTAAAGGGAGTGGTAAATGCTGCACTGGGACAAGAAATTGGATCTGTGAGTATTATTTCTGGTAAATGAGCTTCATGGCACCTGTGTTTTGCATGGCTGCGAGTGAGGTAACCTGCTCACTGTGCTCCTTTCTCCAGAGGGATCATCTGGGAATTGCTCAGCAGTTCTTCCAGCTGGTCGGAGGCTCGGCTAGCGAATGTGGTCTGTCAAATGAAATTTAACCCACTTTATCATTCAAATATACAGGTGTATTTGAGTGTTAAGTTCACTTAACTTTGTCCTTTCAGACACAATTCCTGGCAGACAGTGCATGGCCTCCTGCTTCTTCCTCTTAAGACAGTTTGAAGATGTGCTCATATATCTCAATTCTATCAAGGTTAGCTGATTACTGTCAAAATCTGATCTTAATATACTGTGCTTTGAGTTTGTAAAATGGCTTGGATAGAAATACTCCCACACACTGAATAAAAAGCAACACTTACACTCACAAGTGGTCCTTGACAGATACTGTTCATTTTAACGGGGCCGTGTTTGTGTGTTTTCTCCTTTCTGTGTTACTTGCTCTATCGACATAGTGCTGACACTGTGTGAGTGCTCAGGAGTTTAACTGTGCTTTTTGCTCTTTTTCAGAGTTATTTCTATAATGATGATACGTTCAACTTCAACTATGCGCAGGCTAAAGCAGCCCTTGGCAACTACAAAGAAGCAGAAGAGGTACCTCAAATGAGCAAACATTTACAGATTTGATTTTTGTGTAATTTAATTATGACAAATTACCAATTGATTTGAGATATATGTCTATTTCAGGTTTTTCTTCTTATTCAGAGTGAGAAGCTCAAGAACGACTATGTTTACCTCAGTTGGCTGGCACGCTGCTGTATGTATAACAATTATACTCCTAGTAATATTTTGATAACGAACATGTTACCTAACAGTGTGGTTCATTAATTATGAAATAAAATACCTTTTACGCATTGATTTTAACTAATATTAATCCTCATCGTACAGTAACACAAATAGGATAACAATACATTTCTGTCCAGAAAATGTATAACAGTGCCTTGAGAACCTTACAGTAGAGTTATATATGTTCTTATTACTTCTTGTACTTTTAATTTTTCTCTGTCTTTTGGACAGATGGAGGGAAAAAAACACAAATATTGGAAGGTCTGGAACAGTTCACACTGACATCATAGTTTATTGAGATGTTTCTTTTTGGCTGGTGTGAAATTTCCAGCATATCTTCCACTTTTGGCATTTGTTGACAAGGTTGCTGTTTGATTTGGCACCAGCATTAGAAAAGCGTGAACTTTTTAATGAGACACCACAAAAAATTAGTGATGTAAATATGATGTAATCACAGTGTCCTCAGCATGAACCAAACAACACACTGTGGGTTACAAAAAGCAGAATTTTGTTTTGTTTTATTGAGTCTTAGAAATGAATCAGATATTGTCACCAAAACTGTGGTTTTATGCCTATGATGAATTTGGGTTTTCTTGCAGCTACTGTTGAGTTCAACAGCTTTAAAGATTGGAAGATCCATTTAAATTTTTCCCTATGTGCGTATTGTTGATGCACCACAATACCTGCTTATGGGCTGCTGAAAGATTAAATTAATGACAGATTAATGTGCATTGTTCATGTCTTTGTCAGACATAATGAATCAGAAAGGCCAGCTTGCCTGGGAGCTTTATCGGAAGATGGGTACGTCCTCCGATTCCTTCAGTCTGCTGCAGCTCATTGCCAATGACTGCTATAAGGTGATGTTATCTCCTGTCTGCTCCCTCACCTCACCGCACTTGCAGTAAAAGCAGCATCCGGCTTTCCTCAGTGTTGTGTGTTCTAAGAACAATTTAGAATATTTTGTTATGTCACATTCACAAGGATCACATTGTAACACTGCTGTCGTAAAATTAACGGTGGCACGCGAAATGCAACCTGAGGTATAACGCTCTGGATAATCTTAAAGTGGAGGTAGAATAATTAAATTAACTAAGAAGTTTCATCTTTTCCTGAGAAATCAGCAGGTTTCCTTTCAGTGCTCATGATAACAGCTTGTTTTGTTTTTCAGATGGGCCAATTCTACTATGCAGCCAAAGCATTTGATGTCCTGGAGAAGCTGGATCCAAGCTCCAATTACTGGGAGGGCAAGAGAGGAGCCTGTGTTGGCATTTTCCAGCTCATACTGGCAGGCAGGGAATCCAAGTATGTTTTCCTCATTTTCCTTTGCACTAAACTGGATCTTATTTTAATATTGAACTTTTTTTTTAAGTTTGTAAAAAAACAGAGTCAAATAACATAACAAATTATGTTGCTCTTAGATGTACTCAGATGTGTAAATAAAAAGAGCATTGAAGATGTTTTATTCTTGATCTTATCTTGGTTCCTTGTGTATCCTGTTGTGCTGGTTAGGGAGACGCTGAAGGAGGTGGTGTCCCTGCTGAGGAATTCAGGACACTCTCAGGTAGAATACATCATCAGAACTTTGAGGAAGTGGGCCAAAGACAACCGAATCGTCCTCTCCTGAACTTCAGTTTTTGGTTTTGAACTTCAGATTACCATAGGCCCACATCAACTGCTCACTACAAATACACAAACTACAATTTGCTATGTATTCAATCCATTAGCAGTAGATTCCAGTGGGTTTACATACATTTCACTTGAATTAATTATTATTAAATATAAAAGTCTATGCCATCTGAAACAAAGAAATGTTGAGATATCTATTCTGTTCTGGTGTTTTGTATGGAAAATTGCAAATTTGAATTTAAATTGATTAAATTTATATTGAAATCTAACTACGTGTTTGATTTCCCTTTTATTCTTGTTGCCAGTGATGACTTTGTTAAATACAGTAATTTAAAAATTATATTGAACTTTAACTGAATTTCAACAGGTGGTCAGCTGTGCCTATAACTAAATTAGCAGGGTGAGGGTGGATAACTGAGAAAGTAATCATTCAGACTGTTTTCTTCCGTTTGGGATTTGATGTTGTCAACGTGTGGGGCAGCCATTGTAGAAAATGCACAATTCAGCGTTTTTCTCAATAGACCGAGTTAGAATGAATGGCAGCAAATGAAAACCCTGCTGTCTCTTCTCTAAAACCGAACTGAAACTACAAATCGATGTTAGGATAAAGGCACCATGTGGTTTTGTCTTTCACAGCCGTCCTTCACTCCCACTTCTTTTTTTCATAAAGGTCAGAATAATAGGACCATCTGATAGTCTTGTTTTTATCGCCTGTTGTGGCGGGGGCGGGGCTAGGATCGGGGC
>OMNV01018840.1:131822-145436 GCA_900303265.1 Brotula barbata
GGCTAGGATCGGGGCACACGCTGATTGGACAGGATGACCCCCCTGTCAAGAGATGTAACTGAGTCTTATTTTCAGTGATTCGATTCTTTTGAGTCCATTTACTAGAACGATTTCTTCAGATTTCTCTAGATTGGTAAGCAAGTTTACAAAATGAGCTGCAACCGAGTTCAACCATCAAAGACTGGTAGATTAATTTCCACCTAAAGACAACCTCTGCAGGTTTTTTTTAAAGAGTGTTGGATACATTTTCATCTTAGCAATCCATTGATAATTTTGTATAAGTTGTAGAAAAGGCCTAAAATTCTTAATTGTAGAGATATTGTGATAAAAAATAAAATCCTAACATTCATCATAGTAATTTTTAAGTGTTATAAACAATGGTCTTTTTAATGAGATGATGAGTTGAACTTAAATGAGCCCACACTGGTGAATGTCATGTCACAGCTGGCAAAATTTAAGGGAACAGATACAAAAAAAACCAAACTATTCAACATAACTATGCATAACTAATATTCAATCAACTGCATTCAACCATATAAATATATGTGTGAAGCTGAATGAAATTATAAATGAAAATCTAATGTATATGACGATAGTGATAAACTTCAGAATAAAAGAGGTTAAACTGTTCCAATACTTAATTTGAACAATCAGAAGAGAAGAAGGGTACTTGATTGATCCCATTAGGGAAATTAACTCTCTGCACTTTAACTCATCCTCAATGAGAAGCAGTGGGCAGCCAACACACACACAACAGCACTCAGGGACCAATACCAGATGTTCTACCTTGTGCCTTGGTCAATGGCAGGAGTGATTAACCTAACACATGTTTTCGTGGGTGGGCGAAACAGACGCACACAGAGGAAACCCACACAGAAAGGTGTGTGGTCTACACGGGATTTGAACCTACGACCTTCTTGCTGTGAGGCAACAGTGCTAACCACCACACCACCATGCTGCCAATCAATTCTCTAATTTTGGTGGTTGAGCTGGTGGACGACCACAGAGCTCTATAATCAGAAAAAACTTGTACTTGTATTTCAATTTTAAGAGAAAAACAATTTGCGTTTGGCATGCTTGTGTGAAAACTGTTTCCTCATTTGACATCATCAGATGTCATGATGTAATGTGACCTCACTTAACTGAAGATGTCATCCCCAGCTCATGACAAGACTTCCTTTTCTCCTTGTTTATTGGTGGTTGGCAAACCAGCCTCAAAGCAATAATCTGCTGTCTCACATCTTTGTTCTTCACTCTTTTGTTCTGGTTCTCAAATAACACAGGTCTGTTCAGTTTGGCTAGTTCAATAGAACCTTGGCACCACAGATACGCGACAGATATAGTTCCTGATTTAATTTTGTTTTTTTTTAGGAGAAAACACATCATTGGATCCCACATATTGGTTCCATCATTTTCAAGACCTTTCATTTTTTGTGGACCTACACGATTCCTCACTAATCATCGCACAAATACAATGTTAACACAATAGCAACAGGATTGCTATCACCTTTGCATAACTCCCAATTGTTTGTTGTTTTGCGCGAGGGCTGACTTGAGCACCAGAGAATAAAACAATCTGAAGGAATGAATGCATGAATTAAGTTGAACAAGAAAATATATTCCAATTAAACGACCTATTCAAAAAGAACGAATCGTTCATGAACGAAACAAGACAACTGTGTCACGCTGCTTCCGGTCGGTCCGTGCGCGCGTGCGCAGCGACCCCCCTCTCGCTCTGATATTTTATTTACTCCTGAAACCCAAGATGGCTCCTGTGAATGTCTCGGTCCCATAGCAAATTGAGGATGCAAGTAGCTACTGAAAAAACAACTTTTGCCCGACCGTCGCATCCCCTGGAATTCATTTCGTATGGTGCGAAGGAGGCCTTTACATCCGTCTAGGCACCGAGCAGCCGCCGCAGCTTCGCGAAACCTTCTTCAATCCACCAATTTGGAGTAGTTTCGCGAAGTAGCTCTCTGTTCGCTGTCGCTGTCTGTCCGGAGCGAGGTTCAGGCAGGAAGCTCATCCAAATGGCCGAACCAAGAAAAGTGCAGTTTGTCACCCTCTCGGCCTTCGCAACTGGAGCAGTAGCGGAGTCAAGGAAACGCCGGCTTGAGGATGAGGCCCACTTTAACTTCGGCAGAGCCGGGGAGGTCGAGGCAGCAGTGACTGGGGCAGGAGGTGCTGCCAGCAACGGTCGTTTCGGCAAAACCGGTGACAGGGACAAGGCTAAAACCGAGAGGAAGACGACGGTGCGGCTGGACTTGCCCTTGTCCGAACCCGACGACCGTTCATCCGTCGAGTTTAATTACGGAGAACTCGTCCAAAACCAGCAGGTAGGATTGTTGGAGTGTCCGCACCGTCAGGCCGGGTAGAGACTTGGGGCTAGAGTTAATTTACAGGGTTAGTGTGGGGTGGATCTGTCATTGCGCGCTATGGAGGAAATGTACCTTGTCCTTTTACAGAGTGGCGTGGTCGAAAGTGACCATTGGTGGCAGTGCACACAAAGACATCAGCAGCAGCTGTGGCTTTCACTTATTCACCCTGTTTCCAACTTTAGCGGTTCCACAACCCGCTGCTTTTTTTCAAAGCTGATCCAGTGCTGCTACCTGTGTCCTGTTTACGGCGACCTGCCCAGCAACAGTCACACAGCCATTACAGCATTTGCAAATGTCACATGCAGTTAGGCCCTCTGGCTGCGGGAGATACAAAGATGAGAGAGCATTCCTGATGGAAGTACCAGGATGTAGCATGGGCGCAGGCAAATATCAGAGCCAAAAGAGCAAGCGCACACTCGCCTCTGTTTGCTTCTGTGTACTTTTCCTTATGCAGTTGTATTTTTTTATTGTATTCTAAAAGTTTACTAAGGATGATTAACTCATTTTACTCTGACGTAACTACCAGTGGGATGATCATCAAGTTGTAGTTAAATGCTCAAAAGTTTTCAAGGATACCAGTTACATCAGTGTGCATAATGGGAAAATCTGCATAAAATGATGCTCAACACATCTGTAATTTATAAAATCCATATAAGAGACATTTAAGTGAAATCAAAAGGTTAAAGTATGAGTTTCTATAAGCGAGTTTAAGATTTTCCAATATCACAAATTCTATGTGGTTTACTCAATAATTCATTGATTGCTAATGTGAGAAGGCCATTATATTCATCCTGAAGTTTTTGCCCAAAAGTGAGCTAAATTAATTTGTCAATGTTAAAGGATTTTGAAGGGGAATGATGGCCACCTCTGTATTTGATAGATTTGGTAAAGTGGCTCAACAGCATTTAAGTTTTGTAGTTTGGATGTTTTACTGTGTTTTGAGCGCATAATCAGCTATAGCATAGCACCCTGTTGCTGCTGAAAACAGGGTTGAAACGTTTTCTTTTAAAGAACATGACCATTCTTGCTAAATTAATTCCAGGTAAAGAATAAACCTCATGCTCCAGTTCGTGATCCCAATGACCCCTTCAATGACGAGGAGAGAGAGCGGCTGCAGGTTGAGGCCCTCGCCAAAAAGTTTGAAAATAAATACGTAAGTTATTAAATTATGTTTTCATATGCAATTGTTTGACTCAGATCAGGAGGAAATGGCATTGAAACACTAAGGTTGGGCACTATTATGGTGTGTAGTAGTAGCTTTCTTTCTTGCGTATATGATGCCAAATGACCCCAAAAGGACAGGCTCCTTCAGAAAAATAGGCAACATCAGGGTACTTTGTCAGAACCAGATCATAAGTTAAGTTTCAGTTGAAAGTTTCAAAGTCTTGTGTGTTTGAATGAAACTTAAAAGAACACCTGGATTGTGTTTTTCAGAGTAATACAGGGAAGAAGAGGAAGGACAGAATGCAGGATTTGATCGATATTGGATTTGGCTATGATGAGACAGACCCCTTTATTGACAACTCAGAAGCTGTGAGTATTAGTTTATGTGATTTATTGTGCAACATATTATTTGCACATTCTTCTGTCCTGTTATTTACTTTGTCTTCTGTTGAGGGGGATGTCATTTCACTGTGTTTAAATCTCCCATTTTCTTGCTTGATATTTTCAATACAGTACAATTTATGGCATTATAATATGGATAAGTGGCCCCATTCTTACGACTATCTTGATATGAAACGTCTTAAGTCAGCCTCAAGACCCATAATACAGACATCGTCCTTGTGTTTACACCCGGATATGTCAATGTTTTTGTTGGTCAGTGTTTGTTACTCAGTATTCAGTGGACATCACCATCTGTGGGTGTGTAATTACTATAATTCTACATTTTTTGCCTGGATTCCCTGCTATTATATGATATTTGGTTTTGCTTTGCTCCCCTCTCTGCACTCACAAATTGACACTGTGTCTTTGACCTGTGTTTGTTTGGATGTGCCGGAACATTTTTGCATCTCTGCCCTACAGTGACTGATTCTCATTAGCAATTTTGTTTTTGCGCACACAACGTGCGCAAAAACGTGCAAAGAATGTTCATTCTTGTTGATAGATTAAAGTGGACTGTTTGAAGTTAAACAAGTATCTCTTACTTGGTACATTTTGAATATGATAGAGAAATATTTTGTTTTCCAGCTTTGTTATAATGCTGTGAGTAAATATGTACTGTGTTGTTTTGTCAGTACGATGAGCTCGTCCCTGCCTCACTAACTACCAAGCTCGGTGGATTTTACATCAACACTGGCACACTGCAGTTTAGAGCGGCCTCAGAATCTGAGGGAGAGGAAGAAAAGGTGAGGCTGCTTTAATAAAGACATATCGGATCAGAAATAAATGAACAATATTATACAGTTTGGACTATAATAAACAACTTTAATACTCAAGTATTAAGCAAAAAATATGGAAATTCATATGCGCTATTGTAAATATAGAAAGTTTTCTCCCTACCACACATTTAACAGATTAATGCCACATGGTTCTGTGTTTCACCAAAATTGTTGTCTCCAGATTGTTGAAAGTAATATCCTGATCCACAAGTTCCAAATAAGAGTATACTTTGCTCTTACTTTTAACCCATATCACAGGATTGTATTGAACACAAAGTACTGTGGACACCTGTGATCCAGCTATTGGAATTTAGAAGTGTCTATGCTCTTGTTTCAGAAGCCGAGTGATGGTAGTCAGCAGGTGATGAAGAAGAGGAAAAAGAAGGAAGGGAACAATCTGGAAGAGAAGAACCCAAGGAAGAACAGAGTCCCAAAACAAGGGTACCTCCTGTTTTTTTTGTTGCTGGTGCTTGTGTCAGATTTTATATTAAATTGTGACATCATCCTTTTTATTGGAATAGATGATGATTTGGGGATTTTTGCCTTTAAATTAATTGAGGGAATGTACGCAAGGATCTCAAAGAGGTTTAAGTGCTGTCACTGGACAGGGAAACAGAAATTTTGCTCATCATCTGAAAGCTGACTGTAGTTGTAAACACTGATGCCAAAGACAGTGGTATGTAACATAGCTATATGTGAACATCAGTTCAGATATTTCTGCCCGTTGAGGATCAAGACGTCAGTGAGCAACAAATTCAACCAAGTCTGAATCACCGACGGGCCTGGCTGGGAGGGTTGCAATGGGTAGTTTCAGAAAGTGTTGATGGACTTGGGTTACAGCAGCACTTTAAACATCAGATGAATGGCGTTTCAACCCTCATCCCCTGTTCGGGGAAGATTTCTGCATTTTGACAGAAAAAGCCTCTTTTACCTGTTCTCAAACCATCTATCCTTCCTGTCTTAAAATACAGAACCTCTCATCTTCAAAGCTGTGATTGGTACGTCTGCCCGTTGGGATTAAATACTAGTACCTTTTCCCACATTTCGTAGAGGGCTTTCAGATGAATGTCGAAATGTCTTCAAACTAGATTTTCCAGTCCACAGATTGCACTTGAACCTCTGAGACAGCTGATCACCTGGATGACTGAGATGACCTCACATATGTATGCATGGTTCAATGCATACAGACACTAATAGTGAAATTCACTAGTTCTTCACCTTTTGAACACCCAAAGATTTATGTACCACGTAAATATTTGCTGATATGTTTGTCCACTTTTTACTTTGTTAATAAAGCACCACCTAGTGCTACATTTTACGGCTCTGCTTTCGTGCAGATCTTCACATGCATCTATGATGTAGCAAGGATGCTGACTGCACCTTGCTCTTGGGCAATGTGACAAGTCAACTATTCTCTTCAAAGGCTCTGTTATCTGCGCTTGGATGGGCTGATCATTCTAACATGCCAGCATTCTAAAGAAACCTCCAAAAATAGCACCTATTGCCATTATGTCACAATGAATGCTGGGATATATGCATGTGTGTTAGATCCTCAAGAGCAAAGGCAGGTTAATCCTTTGGAATCCCCTCAATGCCTCAGTTTGTCTGAGCAAATGTCACATATTTGTAGAGTTTGATTTCTGCTTCAAATTTCATCACAACTGGCCAACTTTTCTTTTCATCTTCCATGCATGTAATTGTAAATGCACATCCCTGAAATTAGTTGGATGATTTGATTTATGGATGAGAGTCTGGGGTAGACGGTGTTTTGCCTGTTATTCTAGACATTTATATACCAAACTGAGGCCAGGTTGGATGTGGACTTGACTTCTTAGCTTGACCCAGGCTTAGAATTTCACATCGGGTTCAATTCTCTGTTCAATTGGTCTATTCGACCCTCTGTGTGTCCCAGGTTACCAGCAGTGACAATGCAGGCCCATTTGTTATTTGGTATTTGTTAAATGGACATCAACCCACTGTGTTTCAACAGAGTGACACCCCTCAACCTTCATCGGCCGGAGAAAAAGAAGAGGAAAAAGCTGATGAAGGACTCTCTCTATCTTGCGGCCATGCTCCGCCGCTTCACCAGGGAGAAGGAGGATATGAGGAAGAGAAACCCCAACATAGCTCATCATGGCGTAGTGGGAGGTGCAGCAAACAAGCCCCACACGACTGCCTCTACAAATCACCTGCTGGCTTCCAACTCCACCCATCTTCAAAGCAACGCAGCAAACACAGATGTCTCTCTAGCCGACCTCACCTCAGACCCCACGGTGATGTCAGTCCTGGGCTCAGACAATGAAAAGGAATTGCAGGATCTCATAGGTGACCTAGAATTCAGCTTGCTGGACTCTGACCAGCAGCAAGTCATGGTAACAGCCAGGGAGAATGGCATTCTTGGTATTGGAGTCCAAGCAAATAAAGCAGCCGGAGGAGGTGGCCAAGGGCGAGTCCTAGGGTCCTCCAGTGGACTTTTTTCTCCAGCCCCCCTGCCTAATGGACTGCCTGCGCCTCTGATTAAGCGCATTGAGGACCTGCGGGCGGTGAGTCAGATGCAACCTGGGGTGGAAGACTGCAAATGAGCTGTTATGCTTCTTTGCTGCTTTGCTGAAATTTAACAAGAATGCCACTCAGCTGAAGAATTGGCAGTTTATTGTTGTTGCTCAGGGGGACTGTTATGGGAATAAGCTTGTTTAAAGCAGCGCATAAACACAGGTCCAAACATATCTCTATTTCCCTCAAGGGTTTTTCATATAATTAAACAGGTTTGGCAATGCCGCTCTTAAAGAACTTATTGCTACATTGTAGAGACACAGTATCAATCTGTAAGACTGCATGATATTTTCGTCCAAATGCTACTAAAAGCAAATGATGGCTTGATGTAGTAGTTGAAAGATATAGGTGAAAATATTTTTTCTGGCTAAATGGTTAAATTTAGAAGAGGAGACAGGCAGGTGTTAGGCAGGTAAAGGGCAGGAGAATGTATGTCCATCAGTACAGTCCTCTGAGATACAGCATCACAAGTATCTATATGTGTTTGTACCCTCTGGGAAATAGCGTGTGTGCTGACTCAACCTGTTCTATTGCAGGCCTCGCGGCAGTTTGATCAGGAGGGCAGGAAGAAATTTTTCACCTTGGACATGAATAACATTCTTCTGGAGTGAGTAGGACAGCTTTTAAATCACTGTCACCCTGCTTTCCTTCTCCCTCTCTTACAGCCCTTTTCTCACTAGCCCCTGTGTTGACTCTGTAATGCATTGTTTCCTGTATTCTGACTTCCATACCACTCCACTTCGTACCATTTTGTTGGGTTAATACATCTGCCATACATTCTTCTGTCCCTTTCACCCTGTCGCCTGCCCTTTTTCAAAACAAATTCCTCCCCTCCATCTTCCTCTTCCTCTCTACCTCCACCATGCCTATTCTTCTTTTCATCCTCCTGTCTCCCATAATTCCCCTGACTTTCTCCCTCTTCGTCTTCCTCAGTATTGAGCTGCAGGTCCAGGAGCAACCTCTGGAGGTGCGTTCACACATCTACTCCCACATGGAGGCATTTGTGCCATGCAACAAGGAAGCCCTCCTCAAACGCCTCAAGAAACTCAGCCTCAACATCCAGGTGAGTAATGCTTATGTTAGAGGAAAGAAGTCTGTTCCCCTTAAACAGCAGCAGTGGTTGTTTTAAGGTCACTCAACTATAAAACTTCCTCACTAAGAGAAGGAAACTTATTTTCACATTATCATGAGCCTGATATCTGTGTCTCAATAGTGACCTGCACACAGAAGGCCATTTTTTTTCTCCATGTTCCATCCATTTATCTTAATGCTTGGGTTGGGGCAGACACATTACACACTCCCATTCAAAACTTTACAAATGAGAATATGTGGAAGTCAATATATGCCCCTCACTTTCTTTTTCTCTCTCGACCCCATCCTCTTTGTCTCATTTTCCTCCTTTCCTGTCTTTGTACCGATATCTTCCGGCCTTCCCCTCATTTCTCCTCCTCCTCTCTTCCCTGCTCACCTTCCTCACTGCACTGTCGGTTTATTGTCTTGCTCCATTGGATGTTACCCTTCCGCAACCCCCTGCCTGCCTCTTATTCCACCTTTCAGGACGACCGACTTCGTACTCCACTGTTGAAGCTGAAGTTGGCGGTGTGTAGTGTCATGCCAGAACAGATAGCCAGATATAACATGGACTGCATGGCCAAGGTTGCCAAGTAAGAAAACTTTTGCTCTTTGAGCTTCAAGAACAAACATTAAAAGTCTAAATAAGTTACGTAGATTTACCTTGTCATAATTGTCCTTGTTTTATGCCTATTTGTTTTATTATTATTAGAGGAGGTTCATTTCAAGGTTCAATATTTTAAAAATATGATGGCCCTTTAAAATTGAAGGTTTAAAACATTTGGGCTTTTGAGGATAGCATCAGCACTTAACTTACACGTGACCTTAATATACTGTATGTATTTGTTATCTGGAGATATTGTCCAGGTCCATTGTCCACTGAGATCTGATCACGGAACTTAATCCTATGCTGTCTGCATTAAGATCGGGTCTTAGTAGTGTCATCGCGTTATTTAAGTCTGTCCTTGCTCTGTGGTTGATCATCATTCATTCATGAAATATCTGATAACGTTTATGCCTGAGATGACACTGCTGTATTTCATTGACGGTTCCCTTGTCATGGCAAGTCACAGCCCTCACTTGATAAACTTTTATGAATGAAAGCAAAATGTCACAGTGTGAGCCTGATCATATCTGTATATTGTCTGGCCGATTATATAGCAACCTGATAGAAATACATTCTGTTTGCATTTATACTTTACATTCATGTGTGACCTCATTATCTAGACAACATATCTGTACAGCACGGCCAAACGTTATTGCAAGGTTTAAACCAGGCCTATTTTGGCTCAAGGAATGTTCACATAGTTATATACTCCGCTGTATCTAAAAGAGGCCTTCGTGCAACTGAAGAGTTCTGGGCTGTGTACTTTCAGTGATTTAGAAAGGATGTTTTTGTCAACTTAATTGTTTTTGTGTCTGTATGTTCCTTAGGCAGCAATCAGAGGAGGGTGAAAAGAACGGCTCTGAGGAGGAGGATGAGGAGAAGCCAGGGAAAAGGGTGATGGGCCCACGGAAAAAGTTTGTCTGGGATGACAAACTCAGGTAATCATTTGGGGCTGGAGGTTTGAGTCAAGTCAGTTTTATTTGCATATTCTAGAATAGTATAGTATTTGTATAGCATACAATGTCTTTAAAGGTTTTACATGTTGGTAAGTAATGTTTTTTCAATCACAAGTGTACAAAATGCTAATCCCCTTTGGAGTTTTGAGGTGTTTTAACCATGGCGGCCAGGAGAACAAACATTGCTTTAGTTTGCTAATAAGAGAAAGAAAGTAGCATAGCTGCTGCTCAAAGAGGCGCTGTGAGTTTTGCAGCACATTAACAGGTAATGTCAAAGAAATCTGTTCATCCATAGCCTTTGGGATCTCCTGAGGAAAATCCTGTCATGGATGGAAGTGTAATTCACTTAATTTGTGTTGATTCTTTGTTTGTACAGGAACCTGCTGTGCAGCTTGGTGCGAGTGAAGCTGAGCTGTTATGAGATGGAGAACCAGTGTGCTCTGTCTGTGGAGGACTACCTCAAGGCTTTTTTGGAGAACGAGGTCAAACCACTGTGGCCCAAGGGCTGGATGCAGGCCAGGTCTGTGTGTTTTGTTGTGCTAAGCCTTTACATACAGTACAGCAGATTCACAGAGATAACAAAAATACTAATGGACTGTATATGACAGTGTGGCGCAATAGCAGCAGCACGTCTGAATAGGATTTTACAGGAAATTCTCAAGAGTCTCAAGGTATTTGTTCAGTCTAAAAACTAAACAAGTGGAACTAACACAACATGATTACAAAACTAAAACATCATATTTATGTGTATGTGTGTATATATATATATATATATATATATATATACTGTGTATAATTTATAAATTACATATATATAATTTCAAACAAGGCAAATTAAACATTAAATGCAACATGCTGAACATGTTGTGAGTGCACATAATGCGAAGAAAACGTGTTTTAAAAATGACCTCAAAATATGCCTCTGAAAGGAATGCGGTAGAGGTGGTGAAAGTCTCTGATTCACATGGATATGAGAGTTGCATTGAGTCAAATCACACACAAACACAAACACACCCACACAGACGACGTGTAACGGTAGAATAAATGAGATGGCT
Organism: Brotula barbata; assembly: GCA_900303265.1. Taxonomy (NCBI): domain Eukaryota; kingdom Metazoa; phylum Chordata; class Actinopteri; order Ophidiiformes; family Ophidiidae; genus Brotula; species Brotula barbata. The sequence goes on from OMNV01018840.1 coordinate 142,824, forward strand.
CATTGCAACAGCTAAATGAGTTATTTTGCTATCAGTGTCTAAAAAGTTAATGGAATTAGAAATTTAACTCTTTATAGCACAGTCTACTTTACCGCAAACATTGCATAAGCGTTGTATCCTGTTGGACTGCATCGTTTAAAGAGCTAAATTGTAGCATTTGTTGCTTAAGATGTGTTGTTAACGCATTGGGTCATTGGTAATATATAGAGATATGGATCGTATCAGTCAACACACACCTAGAACACAGGGCCTCTGGAAGCTAAAATAGTAGTATATTTATACATGGCTTGTAACAGTGATACATGAGTTGTGTGGTGTGATTGACAGTAACAGCTACTAGTAGTAACATTGATATTCATTGTTTTGATAGGCCCTAGAAATCTGTATAAAACTCTGCTGTTTGGTTGTTTTGTGGACATTCGAGGATTGCATGAAATCTAGTGTGATATTGCAAATATTTGGTGGACCTTGAGACTCCCTCTTCACTTCTGGAAAAAGTAAAATAAAATGTCGCTTTTATCAGTTATTGCTAGACATTTTGTAAAGCTCCAGCTGACAGAGTGACAGGTTTTTAGTCTGAGACACAACTTAAAGCTCTTTTTTGTGTTCTTTTGTCATAAATACTAAGCGATTGTGTCTTTTGTCTGCTTTTCCTATGGTCAGGATTTTGTTAAAGGAGAGTCTGGCCGTTCACAGTCACCTCACTGGAAACCTGTAAGTAATTACTTTCTATTAAACCAGCCTCATTTTGTTCAACAACTAAAACGACAAAGGCCTAAAGTTTCTGACGTTTTTCCATTCAGAGCGAAGAGGAGAATGGTTCCTGGGCCCAAGGCCAAAGCCAAGGCGAGTGACGGTTCTCTGTTCTCACCCGTTTGGATAAGATAAGAAATATCTCATCAACTCAGCCATATACTCAGTATATCTTTACAACTGACCATTTACGTTACATTACAGTACTTTTGCTATTAAATGGTGAATGCATTTGAAGGTGATGAACTCTGACAAAGGCGTTTAATATACAAATCAACTTACAGTTAATATATATAATTAAATAGGTCTGTTTTACCAGAATTTGTACAGTGAGTTTGTACAACCCACACTGATTAAAATGACCATAACTAGACTAGCAGTTGAGTTTTTTAGATTTTTTTCCCCCACCAACTACTTTACTACAACTTTTGTTTTTTCACTCATTTATGGTCTCTCCTACTCAGCATCATGAAAACATCACCTGTCTTAGAATTTGTGTAGTGACAGGTTATAAACTGAGGGAAAAGTATAGATTTTCCCTCAGATATGTAGTTCAGTAAAGCTAATAACTTGCAAATATACTTATTCTCTACTTAGGTACAAAATTTACCAAAATATATCTGAGTACTTTTGTGAAGTATTTTTAGTTTGTTACTTTAATGTGTTAATGTGTTTAATGTTTTAGCTGCTAGCAATGTATTAACCCAAATATGCAGACCAAAGACTTTGAGATTAAACAATATTATCCATTATGTATCTTAATACCTTGAATACAATCCTTTTTTTCTGTTCTATAGGAGGGCCTGTGGCTCCAGAAACTACCTCTCACCATGACCTCCACTCCATCTCTGCTTACCTCCACACTCTCCACAACTCTTCCCACAAACCGCCAGCCTTCCTCCTCGCCCACGGAGCCAATCTGTCTGTCGGATTCTCTGGATGAGGATCTGACTGCACCCTCTTTGGACTCTATCTCTCATGCCCTAGCCCTGCTCAGCAGTGCCTCCAAGGGCCTGGGCCCCTCAGACAGCCCACTGTCACCCCCACCCCTACAAATTCCCACCTCCTCCCCTCCTCCTGTCACCCCTCACTACCCCGCAGCCTCGCAGCTCTCTGCCTCAGTCACATCCACAGCACAGCAACATTCCCTGTCCAAAATAGAGGCCACACCATTGACAGCTGTGTCGTCTGGAACCTTGCCAACAACTCTACCTTCCTCCTCTTCTACCTCTTCTTCCTCTTTAATAGTCTCCTCCTTGCCAAGAAAGCAGGCAGCAGGCCTGTCTTTAGCTCCCAGGACTGCAGATGGCTCCTATGGCCTGATCAAAGGATCTGGCACCATGGGTCAGAACCAGAATCAGAGACACGTTACCATGGCATCACTCACTCACAGGCCAAGCTTGGTGATGGTAGGGAGTGGGAAGCTCCATTCACACCCCTCTCCATCGCCTCCGAAACAGCGGCCTCCTCCCACAGCCTCTCCCCTGCTGCCCCCCCACCAGAAGGGTTTCGCTGGCTCTCCAGGAATGGTAGGCCCGCAAGGACTGGCTAAGAGCAGTGCCATAGCCAGTGTCATCAGCAGCAACGGCAGCATCACCCCTTCCTCCTCTCCATCCTCTCAGTCCCGCTCCACATCAAACTCCCATCCTGGCCTTCAGTCCTTCTGTCCTCCATCTCCGGTCTCCTCCTCCCCATCCTCTGCTTCCCATACCTCACATTCCTCCCAACCGAAATCCCACCAGACCCACCACCACCACCAGCCAAACTTTATTACACCCATGCAGGCCACTATTACCAAATCTTCCCACAGCAGCAATTCCTCTCCCATCATCAAGCTCACCCCACGGCCTCCTGCACCCA
>OMNV01018840.1:152469-170176 GCA_900303265.1 Brotula barbata
GGTCGTGGTTGCTGCAATCGGGTTTTTGCTCTGCCTTCACTTTGCAAAGAAAAGCCAGTGGGGGCTCGGAATAAAAGTGCAAAGGAAGCAGGCGGAAAAACTGAGGATTGGGCCGCTGATGATAAAGACTTTGGGGAAAAAAGTCATAATTTGAAGTATGGAAATTCACAATATTTTTAAGAAAAATCAAAATGTTGCAAGAACAAAGTTGTAAATTTTTCAGGTCACATTGTTACCAGAAACTAACATTTCAAGGGAAATAAATTGTTCAAAGAGTAAGGTAATATTTCTTTCGATGTGCAGGCTGGCTCAATGAATTTTTTCTCAAAATATGACATTTCTGCTTTTCGTTTAGGCTTTTTCTTGTAACATTTAAACTTTTTCCCCCTAAAAAAATTATGACAACATTCTCTTAACATTTCCACTTATTTCTCCAATCGTTAAGTTTATTCTTTGTCAATTCTCGCCTTTATCAACAGTGGCCTAAACGAACAAACAACCGGACACCAAGTGCTTCATGGGTTTGTGGGTCGCTTGAAGAGTTGGCGCTTAAACTTACAAAAATCATGGCACAAACACAAATGTATTGGAAGATGACTATTACAAAGTCGTCTACGTAGATACTCAGACTACGCTTTTTTATCTCATCTGAAACCATTTAGTGTCACACTGAAACATGGATTAAGTAGCAGCTCGTTTCTGTTGGCTTCCAGTTTAAAAGAGCGACGAATGTGTGTGTGCAGCTCTGTGCATTTTCCAGCAGTGCTCCTGTGATGCGTTCACCTCGGACTGCCTCGCATTCTCCACACCTCACAGGATGATATATATAAAAACCAAACGTGCTCCAAATATGCAAAATAGAAAACAGGTTAACTTTGAGATTCCTCTGAGAAACATAGCGAGCCGTTCTTCTTTGCTAAACGTTGAGATGAAGCAGTGGAAAATAAAACAGCTTTTTTTTCACAGTAATATATTTTTCTTCTACTGCATGTCCCAAGATGAGAAGAGGAGGAGGAGGAGGAGGAGGAGGAGGCGGAGGAGGCTCATGCGGTAAAAGCATCTTGGTCTTTGATTTTCCAGAGTGTTTGGCTGTCCGGCTGATCTGTTCATCGTGAGGAGGAGGAGGATGAGGATGAGGGCATGTACAGAGTGTACAATGGCTTTTACACAGCTTGGTTTTGTGAACAGAAAAATTGGAACCAAGTGAGCAAAGCTTCCTTGTAATCCTGCGTTTCCAGTTTGCGTATCTAACGCATATAGACACGTAGATTTTCACGTGTGAAAGCACTTTGCACCTATGTATGCATACTTTCTCAAAAAGCTGAGCAAATAATGCACGCCTGCTGGGAGGGGAGGGACTCTTACATGATGATGATGATGATGATAACAGGAACAGCAGCTTGCCAGAGTGGAGCAGGAAGGCAGAGTTGTCCTTTTTGTCCCTCTAAGAGATTTTGTGGGTGGTGATGTTTCTTTTGTTCTCCTGCTGTGTTCGCTGTGAGAATCAAAGGATAGAAGTGTCTCCTGCTGCCTGGCGCTCCTCGCTCCGATGGATGTCTGTCCAATGGTTTCAAGCGGAAAGAGATGCCACTGCCCATGAACATGTATGAGGAACAGTAGGCTGAAGATGGACGAAGGACAGGTAGGATGTGGGTGGTGGTGGTGGTGGTGTGGAGGATACCTGTGTTTATTCTGCGTTGGAGACTTGCGTTTCATTGAAGTCGCTGGTGCGACTGTCGGCATCGTCGTCTGACAGGTCAACAGAGGCGCCGTCCAGGTTGAGGTTGCGGCGTCCCGAGCGGCTCGAGGAGAAGCCGCTGACCGGACCCCCACGCCTGGACAGAACACGTGACAAAATAAACACGAAAGCTTAAAAACTATGGATCATGGCATCCTGAATGTTTAGATGTTAGATAAGAGTTTAATCCAGCTCGTGCTCCAGTGAAATAATCCAAACGGATACAAGGTGAACAAAAACAAAAGTTAAACTAATAATCATGAAAAGGAAGATTCCATCTCAAAGTTGTAGTATTATACTGAATGCATCAATACAGTCAAGACGGTCCCTAGCAGCTCCGTCCTTTCCTCTTTGTAATTTGGACAAAACAAAACCAAAAAAAACTTCCATTTTAAGAAGAGAACTGCAAAGAATGTGGACACTAAACATTTATCCTTCTGAGTACCTGAGTCGGTTCTTGAGGGAGTTGACCTCGCGGGTGAGGCCCTCGCTGGCCTCGGTGGCGTCGTCCAGCTCTCTCTGCAGCTTCCTGCGGGAGGCGTTTGCCCTGGTGGCCTCCTCCTCCGCTTCCTCCAGCTGACGCTTCAGCTGCTTCATACGAGAGTTCGCTTTCTCCATCTGGTGAGAGGAGCAAATGAACGAGCGAACCCATTTCAGATGAAAACGTCGACTTCTCTAACCTTCCCAAAGCGTGAATGTAGGTTGACCCCTCACCTGCTCCTTGTACTGGTCAGCATGACGCCGCTCATCCTCCACCTGCATCATCACCTCCTTCAGCTTCTTCTCTGTGCGCCGGACGATTTTGTTTGCTGCCGCTCTCTCTCTGGAGAGAACAAAGACGAGACGCTCAATTCAGACTTTAAAACAGATCAATGTAAGACTGAATATTCTGCAGATGACCTGTTCAGATAATAGGTCACGTGTCATTTTAACCGAGTGGGAGGAGTTTGACACGTACTTGGCCTCCTGTTCCAGCTGCTCCTCCAGCTGCAGGATCTTGGCCTCCAGAGCCGTTATCGAGGCCTTAAACTTGGACTTCACAGCGCCCTCGAGCTCAGCCAGTTTGGCCTTTAGGTCCTGCATTCGTAACAAACATCATGAGCATCAAACATACTTTGTCCATATATTTATTGTAACGTCTCACAAGAAATGAGGAGAGAAAAACAAATTGGAGGAAAAAGAAAAACACAAGCAATTTTTCAGGATCTCGGTGGTAAATTTGGGATCGTATGCATGAATCCGTGCACATTAGGGCACAAAACCACATCAACTATTTCTGCACCATTGTCCTTCCAATCTTTTTGGTTTTTTTGGGAGTTTCTTATTTTTTTCTAACAAGCTCAGGCTAGATTGAAATGGTAAATTTGTTGTTGTTGACAGCAGTAAGTGATATTGATCCATGTCATTTAAAATTACGCTTAAAATTGATACTACAGTAATTTTAGTACTCAGATTCAAAAGGGAGGAATCATTACATGGTCTATGGACTCACTGGTGAGTAAATATCACATGCAGTATGCCCAAAACAATGACATTTTATAAAATAACAGGAGCAACTTTTATAACCAGAAAAAAATTAAATTCTAAAAATTCTAAAATTCAATACGACAATGAAATTTTTGATTTCCCTTAAATTTCTCTTTACTGTAGAGGTTTAATTTTGTAATTTTGGGTTTAATTTTGTACATATTTCCCCAGAATCCACACTGATATATTTGGCATCTTTGGAAACTTTGGGCATTTCGCTAGATTTAAAATAAAAGTTTAAAAAAAATAAAAATTAATTTATGAATTGAAATAAAAGACAGACCCATCGGTGGTTACTACGGGGCTGAAGGGGTTCAAAAAAGACCAGCGGCCCATTGACAAAATTTGTTGGTACATGTGAAGACATCAAAAGAAAACATTTGCCCAAAACCACAAAATGATGGCCTGGGGGGAAAAAAATATCTTGATTTGGTGAGTTTTGTGTCACTGGGGTCCTAGTCTGCCTTTCACAAACGGCTGACATACATAAAAAGAACAAATACATAATAGATCAGATTCTGTTCGGTCCTCCTGTATGCGTGTACGCTCATAATTATGAATTTATGTAAATGTAAAACACCTTGTTCTGCCGTTCCATCTGTTGCCGAGCGTTCTCGCTCTTCTGTGCTGCGCTTCGCTCCCCAGCCAGCTCGGTATTCAGGGTGTCAACCTAGGTGGGAGAGAGAGAGGGAACGAGATGAGCGTGTGAGGTTGAAGAGACGGAGACAGACAGAGAGGTAGAGACACGAGAGGAGCAATGGTGGAATCGAAGAAAGTGGACGACGGTAAGGAGGAAAGGAGGAAAAAGCAAGGACGACTTGCTTTACATGGTTGCGCCTGGATAACCACTCTTAGCGTGTCTGAGTTTTGCCATGAATGATCGTGATTGTGTGTTGTCTGTGTTGTCTGTGTGTGTGTCCGACCTGCATGGCAGTCTTTCTGAAGCGGTCGTTCAGCAGCTCCATGTTGCCCTGCTCCTCCTCCAGCTCCTCCTCCAGCTGGGCGATACGAGCCTCCAGCCTCCTCTTCTCATCCAGCAAGGATGACCTGACACACACACACACACACACACACACACACACACACACACTTTTAATGTCTGTACCTGACTCCAGTCCATACACTGACAGAGTGTTCTTAAAGCCAAAGAAAAACCCCAAATTCATGAATTCATAATAAATAATAAATAAACCTAACAAACTGAAGCTATCATGCGCCTCAGTAAACTCAGTCAAATATTTATTTCTACTGTACAAATGAAGATGACACTGACTTTCCGGAGGCACTGTTGGCGATCTCATCAGCCAGCTCATCCCTCTCCTGTTCTGCATGTCGACGGGCTCTCTCTGAGGCTGCGTGGTCCTAATAAACAAACAAAAACACAAACATTGGGTCAGTATGTGCTGATATATATGACAATATCTATTACAGATAAATCTAACAAATGATGATATTACGGGCTTGCATTACATTTCGGGTTGAACCGACAGATCTGTGTGACAATGAAGCACAGTCTTCCACATTTTCATTCTTTAACATTTCTAAATCGTTACAGCACATATCAGTCAAACTCTTCGTGTGTTGATAATGCTGTGCTGTGCTAATCTGTCCATGTCTCCATTTACTTTCTGATCTTGCTTTTACCTGTGCTGCTGTTGATAGATTGTCTTTCTGGTTGTGTTTTTATGATCTGTATTGCTGTGTACCTTTTACTGCTGCAGAACAACAACCTTGAATTTGAGAAAAGAGCTAAACAAATGAAACATCATTATTATTATTATTATTTTCCAATCAGGCGTTTACCTCTTGCAACTGCAGGATTTCAGCTTCTAGGCTCTTGAGCTTTTTCTCATTTTCCTTGGACTGAGTGAAGATCTCGTCTCTAGAGGCCCGGGCCTCCTCAAGCTCCCGTTGATAATCCTTCATCTGCGCCTACAGCAGGAGAAACAGAACAAAGAGCTGTAGTAGCACTAACATGTTGTATGTACAGGTTTTGTCTGCTGTGTGTACCTGGAGCTTCCTGAGCTGTTTGATAGCTTCGTCCCGGCCCTTGTTGGCGGCTTCAATCTGTCCCTCAAGCTCATTCAAGTCCATCTCCAGCTTCTTCTTAGCAGCCACGGCCAGAGCTTTCTGCTTCCTCTCATCCTCCAGCTCTGCCTCCATCTCACGCACCTGAGAGACCATGGAGTAGTTAATAATGATAATCTCAAACCGATGAGTCTGTTATTGTCCTTGAAGATTCATTTCAGTTATTCAAGGACATAGTAGCTCAGAAAAAGATCAGGTATTCGCTGGATTGGAAAATAGCATCAAAGACGTGTCACTGTTCATCTGAAAAGCTTCTTTAGTTCACACAGTGTGGGATGAACATAGCCACTTTATGCCACCTGGCAGATCTACCCACTACTGGGACAGGTGCGCCCTTAACCACGATGCAGATGCGATTGAGCACCGTTCTCATATTAAGTATGTCCGTATTGAAATTTCCCATTTCCTTAAATAAACACCCCCTTGAGTCAATCCATGGTGGAAGCACCTTTGGCAGCAACCACGGTTACCAGTTTTTTTGAGTAGCTATGCACAAGGTTGGTTTGGAGATTTTGCCCCATTCTGGGAGTGGTTTTTAGTTTCTGCTGATGGACAGCAACGTTCAACCCATTCCACAAATGTTCTATGTGATTTAGGTCAGGGCTTTGTTTTGGCTGCTCCAGAAAACCAACCTTATGCTTTACAAGCCAATCCATGGTAGTTTTGGCCTTTGGGTCATCGTCCTGTTGGAATATGAATTTCCAATCCATGTTGGTTTTTCACCAAATGTTTAGTATGTATGCCAAAAAGTTCTATTTTGGTTTCATCAGACCACAGAACTTTCTCCCAGTTTGTTGCAGGATCCTTTCAAACTTCAAACGGGCTTCCAGATGGACCTTTTTCAGAAACAGCTTCCCATAAAGGCCAGTTGTGTACAAAATCTTTGATATTGTTGTGTGATGCACATGTTGCCCTCTGTCGGCCATAAAACACTTTGGGTCTTTCACGTTTGCCATTAGATTTGTCAGAGTCTTTCTGACCAAATATCTTCTCTCCCGATCATCTAGTTTAGATGGACGCCCTGATTTTTATGCTGCTGTCTTCATCTGAGACTGAGACTGCACTTCCAAACAGAACATGGTGAATGTGAATAAAAACAGCTGTTTTTATTTACATCATCTGTTTAATTGTTGTGATTCCACACAGGGGTTGGACCTTTGAGTTATTGTATGATCTTTAGGGCATTTGGTTATTCCTGGGATGGTTTAAATGATGCTCTAGTAAAGGGGGTTGTGTACTTATCAAACCAATTTTTTTATTATTTAAAAAAAAAAAAAAAAAAAGTTAGACATTTTTCAAAATTATTTTCTCACTTTGAAATGGCTTAGTAGTGTCTGTAAAATATTTGGAAAAATACATAGGTTTATTCCATTTGAATTTCATGCTCAATCAACCTGTTCCCAGAGGTGTATACATTTTCTATCTACTGTATAAAGAAGGCATCTTGGGTGAATATTATTTTTATACTCATGTACAATTCAGTATGTGTCAAGTTACAAAGACCAAACTGAGCCACTTGGTACCTGTTTGACCAAAGTCCTTTTCTTCTCCTCTCCCTGTTCGTCCCTGGCCTGCAGGTCTCGGTCAAACTGGGCCTTCATGGCCTGCATGTTGACTTCCAGGCGCAGTTTAGCGTCCTCTGTAGCCTGCAGCTCATCCTCCAGCTCCTCCAGCTGTGTTCTCATTTCCTCTACCTGTTGCTCCAGCGTTCGCTTGGACTTCTCCAACTCATGGACCTGTAACAGCATCAGGATTAAAATGTTCACCGCTTTTATGCCGTTCCTAATAAATTTATGACACCGCAAACTGGGTGGATTAAACTGGATTATGAGAGCATTAAAATTAGACTTCTGCTAAAATTAACTGTACTGAATATTTATGACAAAAAACATACTCACGTTTTTGCCCACATCATCTTTGGAGCTCATCAGATCTTCCATTTCAGCGCGGAGCTGCTTGTTGAACCTCTCCAATTCCTCCTTGGCCTCCAAAGCCTCCTCCAGTGCTCGGGCCATAGACAGAGCCTTGGTCTCCTTCTCCCTGGCCTCAGCCTCTGCACGGTCACGCTCCTCGGCATAGCGGGCTGAGATGGTCTTCTCCTCAGCCAGCATCTAGCAGACAAAAAAAACCTTATAGCTCAGAACATTTGGAGAACTATACAGGGACATCTAAACTCAAACTTAGCCAACGTACCTGATCAAATTTCTTCTGCTTCTTCTCCAGGTTGGACACAATCTGTCTCTGGTGATCCAGGTCCACCATGAGGTCGTCCAGCTCCTGCTGCAGTCGGTTCTTGGTCTTCTCCATCTTGTCCATGGCTATGGCCTTCTCCTCCAAACGCTGGTTGCTCAGCTCCATGTCCTTCTGGAGTTTTCTTTTAACTTCCTCGAGGCCCTCCATCACTCCCACGTCATCGTCCAACTTCTTCTTTGTATCAAACAGCTGCAGGAGTGGCATTTTTATTACTGAATACATAAAATTACATTTCGAAGGAATCACACTGCTTCTTTGTCATCATAAATTGTTGGAGCTGAAGACTAATTTTTACATAAATATGTGAAAAAGTACAACAAAAATGTGTACATATCAGCCATTACAATGAAGGATTCTGAGTACAATGAAGCATTCAGCTTTGCACATTTATCTACAGTAATAAAAATCTGCTTTCAGTGCTTTATTGTTTCTGCTTCTGAACAGTCACCGGTGTTTGCCACGGCTTGTAACACACACTCCAAGCATGCAGCCTGCATAACTCCTGGCTCTCTGACCTTGTTAATCAGAACCATACGTAAGAGCAGAACACTGACTTCTGGTGAAAAGGTATCTTCATGTTTCTATAAGGGCTCACTGATTTACAGCCAGCTGCAAGCTACACAATCATAACAGCTGTCAACAGCTGGAAACCTGTGCTTGGCACCATTTTTGACATTCAGTCAAGAAAAGTGAAAAGTGTGGCTTTGTATGTGCACAAGCGTGTACATGTGAATCAGACCTGCAGATGAGTGTGTGTCTATGATAGACCCTACATGGAACTGGTGTTCCCTGTGAATTTTCATTGATGAATGTGTTACTGTGAGGTTCCATCTCATACCTGAGCTTGCACCGTCTGCAGCTGTTTTTCCAGATTGCGCCGTGCCTCCTCATCCTCCTCCTGCTGCTCCAGCAAGGTGTTCTTTTCTTCCTCCAGCTGACGAATACGGCTGCTCAGGTTCAGCTTCAGACGAGTCTCCTCCTGGAGCAACTCCTGCTCAAGACCAAAAGAAAGCACAGTGTTACCAAAATGGATATCTCAATTGGGGATGAAAAATCAAGAAAATTGTTAGTGTATGTACATTCAACTATAGCAACAGCTTGATATATTTACAGAATCTGTCTATCAATGAAGCTTTTTATTATTAATGCCTTCCATACTTGTGTGTCTTGCAGCTGACTCTCCAGGCTACCAGCATCCTTGGCCAGCTTGATGCCCTTCTTCTCCGCCTCCTCCAGCAAGGTGGACACGTTGTCCAGCTCCGTCTGTGAACAGATAGAAGACAGATGTGTGGAGCTACAAACAAACGCACATAATACCACAATTAATTTGACAGAGAACTGGCCAAAAATTAACGCAACATACAACATAAACAGAAGTAAAAAATCTTCATTTGTCTGGAACTATACCGTACAGTTACAAATTCAGGTTAAAATCTTCTTTTTCAGCATCTAGAACAAGCAAAACCCCCCGAATGTGTCAAGTTTAGAATTGTGAGTGGATGTTTATGTACCTGCAGTTTGTGTGACCGTTCTGCCAGCTCTCCCTTGGCCCTCTCTCCTTCAGTGGCTCTGGTCATGAAATCTTGAAGTTGGGCCTCCAGTTTCTTCCTCTTGTGTTCTGATTCTGTCTTTGCCTGTTGTAGAGTCTTTACCTCATTGGCCAGCTCTTTATTGTCGCTCTCCAAACTCTGCTTGTTCTTTTCCAGGTTGGATTTGAACTGCAACAAATAACATTTTTAAATTAAAAATTAAAAATCAAAGTCCTCCTTATGGAATTAAGAGCTGTACCAGGAGTCATGTGATAGACATGCACTTCATTTAAAAACTTAAAATGTGATGGTGTGTGACGATGAATAAAATCTTTCAGGTATGAAAGTCTCACTCTCTTCGCTTGTTCCAGCTGTTCGCACAGCTCTTCCAGTGCGGTGCCATGCCTTTGTCTCATTTCCTGGATCTGAGCCTCGTGGTTCTTAGTTTCCTCGTCTATGGCCTTCTTCAGTTCTGCGACCTCTTGCTCACGTTTGGTCCTGGAGATGGGATACAACAGAGGACAGTTACAGACACATAATGATTCATTAATTAGTCGTTATTAATCCCAAATTTGCTGATAGCTATGACAGCTACTGAGGAAAGAACTGAATTGTAGGTGGTGGATGTCAATCATTTAATTTCTGTGCTAGACTGTCACTGTGAGGACGAAGATTAATTTGACAGCAGAGCTCCACCAGCCAATTGATCCATTTTTGTAAATTGTTTTTGTTGGCATAATAGAGAAATTGAAAAACCTGTTGGTAAAATCAACAGGTTCCAATCTATTTATGAATAGAAAATGATGCAAAAAACTGAAACTCCTACATGTAGATTTAACTTGTGGTGATTCCCTACTCGTTGGGTGTATTGCCACATTAATGTATTTGTAAGATTGATAGATGTAGCATATTATTGCAAATACCAACCACTTGGATCAGTGGCTACAAGCAGGTCGGTGTTACTAAACATCCCATTCCACACTCATCTGGATATTTCGTTCAAATATTCCAACTTCACAGTAAATAAATACCAAAGTTTTGTCTTTACAAACTCATGCAATTGGTCAGTAACAAGATAAAAAATGTGAGAAATTATAAGTCTTTGTAAAAACACTAAACCTGAGCTCCTGTTGAGCAGCAGTGGTGTCAAGCGTATCCTCTAGTTCAGTCTTCAGAGCCTCCAGCTCTTCACTCAGGTCCCTCTTAAGTTTCTCAGCTTTACTTCGAGAAATCTTTTCTGATTCCAGGTCTTCCTGGAGCTCAGCAAGCTGTGCCTGAAGCTCCCGAACCTGCTTCAGGGCGTTATTCTTCTGTGCTGCCTCCTCATCACCCCTGATAAGGGACACACAAGGGAGAGATATACAGTATATGGATGAGCACTTACACACTTTACATTAATGACTGCACCTGCATAGAATTATTTCTTTTCTTAGGCTTCACAATAGTTACAACAACAGACACTGCACTGCTTTTATAGCTTGGAATCTTTTCAGCAATGTGTTTTCCATTCACAGCTGAAGAACCAATTTCATTGATTGGGGCCCGGTACCAGTGTTTTGTTGTATTTGTGTGATCAAGTGTTAAACTATCGCTGAATAACATCAAAACATTTAAATTTTGTTTGTTGTAGTGTTTTTGTAGCACTTTGTTAGCACTGAAATGGCACAGGAAGACAAACTCTCTAAGATGAGACCACCGGTGCACACAGGGTGGCACCCTTCACTGCTGACATACATAATGAAATGAAGTAATGAGTCTGCTGCAAAAAGGGAGGCCAGGCAGTCTAATGCTGCCAACAACAACCCTGACTCAATCAGAGAACAACATAAGAACACTGCATGTCACAGTGGTGATAATAGGCACCAGATATGACAAACATGAAACTCAAATCTCCCATTTCCCAAAAAAAGGGAATCTTTCAAAAGGTTGTCCATAAATCCATCCATTATCTCCTGTTTAACCATGTCATTTCCAAACCTACGAGGCACCCTATGAGTAACGAGAGCTTAATCACTTGGGACTGTAACTAAACTGATGATTTGTCTGTGTGAAATTGGTTAGACAGATATTTTCCAGAAAGTCATGCACGTCTGGATAACGTAGAGGTAACTGCAGTCAACACCGTATTAAAATGATATGAGCTGACCTTGAGCACAGCAACCTCTACAGCTGTGTACCTCATTAGAATGCAGTCTTCTGTCATCTAAATGGCAAAATTAAATACGACACCAAACATCGCTCATGATTTTTTTCCACTGTGTGGCAAATAAGGATAAACTGGGGATGGTATAAGGAGCTAAATGAGGGCAATATTTGAATGCAAAAGAGGCCAGACATATCTGTCAAATGTGTTCCCTCAATTCTTGCATACATCTCAAGATAAAAAAACAAACAAACCCAAACTTGGTAACAATTTCTCAACTCCTGTGAAAATGATTCATTATGGCAGTCCACCTCTGATTCTTTCCTGTTGAGAAACAACAGCAAAGCCCATCATCACCACCAATTTGTTTGCGATTAAATATGGCTGGTCAATTTTCGGGCAGCTGCAGCAGCTGGAAACACTAAGAAGGAAAGTAAAAGGGATCAAAGTAAGCAGAATATAAAGAAAGAATGTACATGTGTGGTGAAGCAGTGAGTGAGTGAAAGAAGAGTGAACAGCGGCTGAACAGGATGCTGACTGTACGTGTATGTATACACAGTGGAGTGCTTATGTCATGGAATCAAAACACAGCACTGGCGAGAGGACGTGGGGATGATGAACTGATTCGTACTGATATGAGTTTAAAGGGGAACACTTCAATCTTTAATCTGATGATGTTTCTGTTTCTGTGAGTGAAACTGCTCTGAATGAAGCAACACTACCATTAATTCCTATCTGATTCATTCCTTATTCTTACTCTATTGAAAATGCACTGAAGTGTGACTAAGTGCTCCACTGAAATGGCTGTCTGAATATTTGAGGTGAACTTTAATGATCCCACACCTGTGACATTTACATGTCACAGCAGATCATACACCCAGGCAGGAAAAAGGAGTGACAATATAGAAAAAGGACAAGAACAGAATGAACATGAAAGGGACCACAGATACATAAAAAGGAATTGAACAAAAAACTATTCAATTCACATATTACATAAATATTACATGCAGGACACCAGGATGCATCTTATGTCAAGCTGTTGTTGTAGAGTCTGACAGCAAAAAAATTCTGTAAGTGTATGTCTGACCTGGCCAGAGCAGCCTGTAGCTCCTCTTCCTTCTTGGCCAGTTGGATCTTCAGCTCCTCTATCTGGGCCTGCAACTCGGCAATCTGGTCCTGCAGGTCAGTTGTCTCAGCATCTAGCTTACGTTTGGCTTTCTCCAGCTCCTGTCGTGTTTTCTCCTCCTTCTTCAGGCGCTCTGTCAGACAATACAATTACACAAGAAACAAAAGTGTAACAATAGTCTCAAAAAACAAGAGGTAAATTGAACAGAAGTCACACAAACATGGAATAAAAAAGTGTCACCAAAAGTGACAAACCACAAAAACTTATTTGTTAAAAGCTTGACACAACCAGTGGTAATCTTGCTACTTTGTGACTCAACAACTCATTGGATGTGACCTTAGGGTTCTTTTACTCTAAAATGAAACCTTTGTGCCCCTCTCACTGCTTTTGAATTTGTGTCCATCCTTGTCAACATTTCAGTTACTTCTGTTACTACACAAAAATGTCCTTTACCTTCCAAATCAACCATCATCATCTCCTGCTTGTTCTTAACCTTGCCAAGGTTCTTTGCTTTTTCCTCCTCCTCTGTCAGCTGAGAGGTCATCTCACCGATCCTGTCATCCAGCAGCTTCTTCTCCTGTTGGATCAAATCAAAGTGAGACTAGACTGCAGCCTATGCGGTGTCCAGCTTCTCTGCTCCCATCCTGCTCTCACCTTGAGGAACTTTGAGTTTTGGTCCTCAAGCATCAGAATGTCCTCCTCCATCTTCTTGATCTTGGCCTCAGCTGTAACTTTATCCAGTTGCAGCTTCTGCCTAGCAGCCTCTTCCTCATCTAGTTGCTCTTCCAGGTCCTGTTGGAAGGAAATACCCACCAGCAAAAAAAAAAAAAAATATCCTAAACATTGTGTAAAACAAGTGTAAAACCACAGACAATTGTGATTGTACAGAGATCTTCTAAGAGAAGTTGCAATTTTTAAATGTGCTTTACTGTTGACTGCAGGTCAAAACAAACAAAAAGCAAGAGCTTTGATATTGACCTGAATGTGGGACTGCATCTTCTTTTTCTCATTCTGCAAGCATTGGTTCCTTTCCTCTTCCTCTTCCACCCTGGACTCGAGGTCATGGAGGATCTCCTCCAACTCCTGCTTCCTAGAAGCCAACCGGGCTCTCATCTCTTCAGTCTCTGCAAACAGCTCTGTCTCCGCCTGGAGCTGCTCCGCTAAAATGTTCTTCTCCTCTAGAAGCTGAACAAAGAAAAAAAAATTAAAACTTATTATGCAAATTCTATTTATTTGAAATTTTACAATTTAAAATCAGTAGTAGATTAACCACTATAATTTCTACATATGTTATTCACTATTTCCTACTGTTGCCGAGAACATACCTGTTGGTGCTTCCTCTCCATCTCCACAAGCTCATTCTCCACCTTCAGTTGTCTCTCCTTCACCTTTACCAGCTCTTCATCTTTAGCTTGCATCTCCTCCTCCTGCCTGGTAACTTGCAGCAGAGGCTTCACCTGCAGGAAAACAACAAACCTTTGATGAGACCAGTAAAACTACAGATGTTTGATGTATCAGACTTGAAGCATAGTTCATCTGAGGCATGGAGCGGGTTTTAACCTTGGTGAAGAGCCTCCACCACTGCCAGTGTCGCAGCTTAAGGTAAGCAGCACAGTTCCTCTGAAGGACCTTCAGGGCACTCAACTGCTGCTGCTTCTTGGCAAAAGCTCTGAGGAGAAAAAAAAAAATCACATCATATGAGGGACACATCTGTGTTGGGGTATATCAGTGTTTTATGGGCTGCAAAGACTTATGTTGCGCTTGAGTATATGCCACAAAAATCAATAATGGAATTAACAATGCATTTGTGTGGCCAGATACAAATCTGTCAACAATTTGTATTTTATATTTTTACAGTATCACTATTAAGTCAACTGCAATTTTTTTCCAATCTGGTATTTTTGAGTGAGAATTTGCTAAAAATCAAAATCAGCACGTATACATACTTGCGGGCCAAGTATCCACGGCAGACAGACTGGAAGAAGATGATAATATCAGTGATCTTCAGGTCTCTCTCTTCCTCTAGATGGGCCAGAACACCAGTTCTGAAGAAGATCTTACTCTGGCCAATACGGAACAGGTTGGGGTCCAACTCAAGAGCACGAATCTATAAAAGGCACAGGGAAAATTCAACATACTTTTCTTCAGAAGTTTGGAAAACCTTTAACATGACAATTAAGCAATAACTTCCCTATGAGGGGAAAAACTAAAGACAAATGTAAGGGAACAGAAAAGGACTACCATTCTCTCACAGGCTTGTTTTCCATCCATGAACCCTTTGGGGATGGCGTTAGGAGTCAGGATCTCATACCTGTGAACATAAATGTGAACTGAAAATGGTCACCTTTTCTGCGAACAGTTTTAAGTTCAAAAGGTGACTTTTTTTATTCTCTACCTTTGTCTGAATTCCTGGAAGACGATACGATTAGGGAAGCCCTGCCTACAGATTCGAATCCCCTCAAGAACTCCATTACATCTGAGTTGGTCCAGAACCAGATGAGGTTCAAGTTTGCCAGCCTGAAGCAAACAAACACACAGACGAACATCATTTAAGAGCAGAGATTGTATACATGGACCCTGGCATTTTATTCCATTCCACTGCTCGACAACATGTGCTTTGAGTTTAAGGTTTACACATATTTACTCTCTTTTCGTGGTTTGGTATGATGCAGCGGACAAAGTTTGGATTGGTGTTCCTCAGTGTGGCCATGAGCTTGGTGAGCGACTCCTTGTAGAGCTGTCCCACTGTGCGAAACATGCCCTTTTTCGTTTTGTAGGTGGCTCCAAATGCTGTCTCATTCATTCCTGCCACTTGGTCCAGGCCCACTATTCGGTCCACTGGTGGGGTAGATAAGAATCATTGATTAAAGCAGAGAGTCTATGCGGGGAGCGGTAAATCATTGATAGCAATGCGATGAGATAAAGTAGCTACATGACCAAGTGCAGATGGATGAGTAAAACAGTACCTGAGACTGTTTATAAATTATGGTCTAAGAAAATCTCCCGACTAGACTCTAAACTATCATCAGTTCTTGCAGATGATGATGGAGTGCATAGCCCGCCTGCATTACAAAACCACAGGGTCTGTACAGAACAGAACTCTCATAAGAGCAGTTAAATTAGGGTGAAGCACCTAATATTTATCATTATGGTTTAAATTTAAAGGTGTGCAAATAAAATGAACCCATCTCTGCCGTGCACACCAAGAGAAAACAGACCATTCTAACTACTGTATCTTTAAGGCCCCGAACCTCAACTTTTCTCATTGACCTGCTGCCGGCTTGATCTGTCAACATTAAAACCATAGACGCTCACCAAACACTCACTTGTCTTGTACTTCATGGGTGTTTATGATGTGAGGGCAGATAATGCGAAAACTAAGGCCTTATCAAAAACAAAGCATTCTGGGAAATACTGAACCAATGGGGTTGTTCTATAGGACGCACTAGTGTTGACATGAACCTCAGGTTTTGCCATATTGACACTGTTCCAGTACTACTCCCTTGTCCCGATTGTATTATACTATACAATGGGGCAAAATGACAAAATGCACGATGGCCCCATTATTTTCACACTATCTTGTTTGGTTTCAGTTGATAAGAGACAATATATATAACAAAACTGCTGCCATGCAAACACATATCATGACACAAAAGTCAACACATCGTCTAGAGAACCATGTCATATACACACACGCAACAGTTTGACATTTAATGTATGGCAACACTGAATATGAATTATTAAAACAATGCAAAGCTTAAAATGACTTGACAGGAAATACATATCCCTTATCAATTCCAAACCATTGCCACAATAAAGTATTTGATGAGTTATATACTGATGAGATTTCAACGATAAAACGGCACTGATGTGTAATTCTTTGCCAGGACCTGCTACACTAATGTCTGAGCTCAGACATAGACAGACAGACAGTAATAACAAACACAACATTGGGAAAAAATTCCCCGCTACTGTGATTTTATCTAGAAAGGAAAACGGTAGAAAATGTTATTAATTTCCTTAAGTCAATCATTCACATGTTCATTGATATGAAATCAAAACATTAGAGAAAACAAAACAGAAACAAGACTCCAATAGACTGTACTACAGCCTAAAAACCTGCTTTTGATGATGCACTGCTCACAAGACCCATATTATCCCACAAAAACAACAAAAACTGTTAAAGCTAAAGGGAGAAAATAACTATTTTCTAGTTTAAATGTTATTTCGCTATTAACTAGACTCTACTTTTGGCTGAGACAAGGGAGCCATGCAGGCTGGAAGCATATGGGAGCCACTGTAGCTAAGACAGACACAGCACCGGCTGAAGCATGAACATACAGCCAGATCTGGGCAAAAATACGGTAACGTCTTTTTAAGTAGTTGACCTGCGTAGGAAGCACTATTATTTAGCCCCCGGTGCCCATGAGCAGCTCAGTGTTGCAATGAAATGAACCCAAACATTGCTGTTCATTATCAACTACTATTTTGGCCCAGGTCTGCTACAGCACGGCCCAGTCATTCACCTTCTGGCTCATCCAGACTAGTGATATTGTCATAGAATGAAGCCCTTTGAATGGTCTGAATCTCTATAACAGAGAAAGGGACAGGGAAGGGGGTGATATTAATGATAGTAATGAAATAATTTGTAGAGATAACACACAGTAAACAGGCCTGGGACAACAAGGCAGATAGCTGTTAGTACGCTTGAGTGAGGGACATTTCCATGTGACTGAATAAGCAACTACATACATACATACATACATAAATACATACACACATACAACAAGGAATCTTTTTAATAACCTTTACGATTTGTATCAAGACTGTATTGAAAGATTGACAGGCAGATTACTGTCGTACCATCTTTCCATAGCTCAGCCACAAATTTGTCCGTTGACTGATGCAACAGTGTGGCCACATTGTCATTGAGAGGGTCCATGTTCTTCATAAGCCACTCATCAGCCTTGTAGTCCACCTGTAACAATGAAGTAGTGCAGTGGGTTTGATGCATGGTGAATGGGGAATAAGATTAAAATCACTATCACAGAAAATATATAAACATAATTATTTCATTACTGACATATTGAATATACATCCCTGTTAATTAAAAATGTATCATTTTGTGTCAACAAATATAAAATTTTCACAATGCAGATGTTCTCAACTGTTTATGGTTTCACGATGACAGATTTAGTTAACAATTTATTCCTTATCATTCATTTAGACATGAGCGCTTTTTGCAGGACGACTGGTGGAATTATTGGTGCAATACAAATATTCAAATATAATATATTTATAAT
>OMNV01018840.1:170196-217804 GCA_900303265.1 Brotula barbata
TAATTAGGGTGTGGTGAAATAAAATAAAATAATTTTACCACTGATCATAATTTCATTGTCTTGTGGTTATAAATGCTCAAAGTATAGAACACAATGATAAACAGTGTTTTCTATGTAATAAAATAATATATATATATATATAAAAAAAAAATGGCCAGAGGTGTGAATCGGAGTGCGATTGAGTTGTCTGTCTCTATGGGTCTCCGGTATGTATTTTTCGGCCAATGACTGCTGGGCTGACTGCAAACCTGACTTGGATAAGCGGTCTAGATAAAGGATGGATTGTTGAATGGATGGACGACAATATTACATCATATCTATATTCAATAATTTCTTTGTCAGCTCTGCCAACAAGAAAAGACTGAAAACAAGAACAAAACAAGAACAGAAACAGAAACAAGTTCACTTATCTGCTTCACAATGCAAAGCTCAACAAGAGAGCAGGAGCTACCAGTTTTATGAATGTGCAGCTTTGTGTGTTTACATTGGAACGTTACAGATTCTTGTTCTCAGGGGAGACATTCTTCGAGCCTAAATCTTCCTGATCTTGGATATTTGTGGCAGCAAATGAAACCATGCACATAATGACAAACAGATGTGTTGTTCAGATCTCACTGCTAGACAAGTGCTGGATTCTATTGCATAACACCACTGACTAAATCCTACAATGTCATATAAATAAAGCCAGGATTTACTATTTCCCTGAAATTCACCACATGGGAATGCTTGTCTCACCATTCTATTTGAGGTCTGGCCTGTCTTGACTGATTACTTGGCAAAGAAAATCATCATGTATGAAAAGTATTTTGAAGAATATGATGCAGACAGAAAATAAGTTGTTGGCCTACCCCAAAACCTACAACGCACAGGTTGCAAGTATGAGTACTATGGAAGTAATGCCATGTAAATCAGCCTGGCTGCTCCTTATGCATACAAACTCCATAAAATTTAAACTTTATATTTAAGATGATTTCTAAAAAAGCCCAACTTTATCTTTTCAAATGAATGGCTGCAAAGAGCCAAGTGAATACATAGAGCATACAGACCATTCTCAGCAAAGCTCAAAGAAAATCTGCCAAGTTTAACTTGTCGCATGACAAAAGGACCGTACCCTTCCAGCATAGTGGATGATGCAGAAGTCGGCCTTATCTTTGAGCTGGCGAGGCTTCTGGAACTTTGTGTGTGTGCCCTGCTCCTGGATCAATTTGTCGACAAAGGTCTTATCTGTTGCTTTGGGGAACCAGCACTCTTCATCGAGCAGAGCGAGCACTCCCGGAGGGTTTGCCTGAGGCGATAAAAACACACACAGCAGAGGGCAGGAGACATCAAGAGAGAATGAACTGCATTGTGGCACTACCATGTACTACAGCTGCTGACAAAGACTGCTCGGATGAACAACCTGGCAAATTTGAGAACAGCAAATACAAATACATTTTATAATAAAGTAACAAAAAAGCTGATTTGATGACAGAATAAAAGTGAAATTATTAATGAACAAGATGGGGCTTTAAATATGGGCAAATGTGCAGCTAATTGAATCAGTTACTAGTTACATCTACTGCATGTGCCCACACTGACCGGCCTCTCAATAAGATCAATGCAGGGCTGCAGATCAAGGCCAAAGTCGATGAAGCTCCACTCGATGCCCTCCCTTTGGTACTCCTCCTGCTCCAGAATGAACATGGTGTGGTTGAACAGCTGCTGCAGCTTCTCGTTTGTGTAGTTGATGCACATCTGCTCAAATGAGTTTAACTGTATGAGATAGAAGAACACATTAACTCCTTTAAGAAGAATCCTTGTACATGACAAAGATGACAAAAACTCAAACCATTACATTAAAAGAGCTTATGAGCCCAATGACAAACAAACAAACTTTACTTTAGGCTCAATTGTGTTAAACTATTGCTTGATATAAGTAAACCTTTACCGTGACCTGCCTTTTTTTAAAGGACGGTCAGAATAAACCAACTATGCATCCTTGCTTGGTGGATTTGCCTAATACAACATGAATGTTGGGAGAATCTTGTAACTTAATTGTCCATGTACAGATTTTACTTTTTAATCTCAGTTCGTGAACTGTGATATTTTTCTCAAATAAAGAATTAGACTGATTAAACAAAGCTCAATTACTGCCTTATGAAAAATAAGTCCCAGTGTCCAGAGGAAGAGCCGCAGGGACACATTTTCTGAGCAAAAAATTAAAAATTCTTTACCTGGAAAATCTCAAAACCCGCAATATCCAGGATGCCGATGAAGGAAGCACCCTGTCGCTTGGTTCTGTCCAGGGCTTTGTTAATGCGATGAACCAGCCAGCGGAAGAGCCGTTCATATGTTGCTTTAGCCAGGGCTTCCACAGCAAAATCAGCCTGCAGGAAGGAACATAGGGGAGGAGAGGATGAGTCTTGAGTGAACAAAAGTATAGCATAGAAAAAGAAAAGATGATGTACACATGACAACGGAAATAATGAAAAATGAACTAACTATTAATGTTTTTAAAAGCATTTTGAGCGAGAGTCTGCACTGTGCAGCAGGATGTAATGAAAAATCTTGTATCCAAGTGCCATTTCCCAGAGGGTAAAACTAACATCACCTTTGGTCCAATGTGTTCCAAATGTGTAAACATTGTAACGGAAATCACAACAACTGTAAAATGGATTAGATTACACAAGATTACAAAAGAAAGCATTATGTTGGGTCAGTATTGACAGTAAGCCTCTCTATCAGTTGAAATTGTGACAAAGGCCAGTTTCAAATAATATAGATGTTTCAAACTGTAGAGATTTTGACTTACCACAGGAAAAGTACAATAATAATGTAATATGTTATCAGTCATGTCTCTGATAAAGAATATTAAAAGTTCTACTACAATAAGAAAGAACATTATTAGTTAATATTCATGATGATATCAGCTTTCAGCTTATATGATTATGCACAGTGTGACATGGTAAAAGCATAGGTAACTGACCTGCTCTTTAGTCTGAGCTTTTTGGACATAGTCCCTTCCCACTTTGATCCTCGGGGACAGGATGGCTCGGGTAAACTCCATTACATTCATACCCAGAAGATGACACAGCTTCTGTGCAGCTGAGAAAGAGGGAAGTTTAAAGGACAATAAAATAAAAATGTATTCGGGTTATAATGAAAGTTATATCAATCGATGCATCTGTCTCTATTTTTCACCATCTGTAGTTTGTCTTATTAACTGATATTTAAATTCAGCAAATGCAACAGGAGGATATTTTATATTTGACATGAAGGAGATTCAGGAAGCGATGAAAAATGAAAGCTTGATTCTTCATAGCAGATCCGAGCTGATTGGTAAACAAAACAGTCAGTCTGCTAAAAACATCTTCAGTCCTGGGTCCTGCTTTTCACATTTCAGAGTATCTGGCCAAGCTGCGCCATTGGCATTAATCTAATTCTCTCTCCGTCTCACTTCTTGAGGTGCCAAATATTCAGTGCCACATGTGGAACAACTAGAATCCTATGGCCCATTTCCTTCAGGAGTAAATCTTAATGGCTTAATGGTACATTGACATGGTTTGGAGAGGGTAGAGGCATAAATCATCAACACCTTTCTTTCATGGATGGCACACAGTATAAAGGAGGTCAGAAAAGGCTTACAGAAGAGCTGAAGTATACGGAAAGAGGAAAAGGAGGAGAAGAATGTCTTGACCTGTGGGCCAAAGGTACTGGGATGTTTGGCAGATGTAAAAGCAATACTCAAGTGTGTGTGTGTGTGTGTTAAGTACCAGTATTATCAGGCATAGAGGCTTGGTCCGTGTTCCTCTCCTTCTTGAAGATAATGTTGCCAAACTGGAGCACTGCAGACACCACTTTTAGCATGGCTACGAACAGAAGACACCGGATGTACCAAAATCAATAATTAATATCTTCATACCCAAGAGGCCATTTTTTAACTATGAAGGTAGAGGAACATTGATTACTGATGATACAAAAAACCTGCTTCAATATCTTTAATCTACAATACAAAAAAACTTAATATAGCACTTCAACAGCACTTCTTTGCTGATAAAGTGTGATGAGAATAACTTGTGTCTCTTGTATTAAACACAGGTTGTCTCACCACGACATACAAAAGTGGAAACAACCTTAGAGAACCATACCCAGAATCTCATCATGAGAAAAGCTCATAATGTGCATGGCTTCCATGGTCTCCTGGAAGTTATCTTTGTCCTGCTGGCCTGGGATTGGGATGTTACCGTTGGACAGGAAACGGTAGTTATTAAATCCTTCCAAAAGCAGGTCGGCTGGAACAAAAACACAAAGAAACTGTTAGGATATGATTTATTGTTTAAGGAAAAAGTTTGGCAGCTGTATTTTAATTCTGTTGATGCATATCCTAGTCTTGGTAGGGATGAAACCAAGTCACCTACTTATTAATCATCAATCATAGTCAGAAAGCAGAAGGAAGAATTGTTTTTTATAACTTTATTGGTTCTTCAGGAGTGAATAAATTGGTTATGATCAAGCAATTTCAAATAACTTACTATACATTTGTTATTATATTTGCTGTTAAATGTCTAATATTATATTAACATTGTTTGTAGTTACGTTACAATTACTATTACAATTAGCATTTAGCAGATGCTTTTTTCCAAAGCCAGCACATGACAATTTCAACAACACAAGCAGGGATCTATTCACTAGAACAGCGACAGTTAGTGCCATAGTGCTCAGGTTAAGGCCCTAGGGACCTAGGTGCTTTGACAAAGAGTGCATATATGCAGAGGGTTTTTTGTTTTTGTTTAACACAATACAGTTCATCGTGTGTGAAGGTGTTCCATAGAGCTGAGCCCTCAAGAGCTGGATCTTCAGCCTTTTCTTAAACATAGATGCTAGAAATTGACAAAACTGGAAGTACAATAACTGGTGGTAGAATAATCTCACAGGATTAGTCTACTCACATCTGAGGTGCTCTCCAGCTCCAGCAAGCAGCTGATAGAAGATGTGGAAGGTGCGTTCATCTTTGGCTTGACGAATAGCTCTGGACTTCTCCAACAGGTCTGACATGGAACTGTCAGGGAAAAGATCTTGTGCAAAATTTGTATGTGGTGGGTTGGGCCAGGCGATATGGCCTATAATTAACAACACAATATTTTCAAACTATATTGTGATATAACATATATATTGAAATGTTCTCTAAAGCGCTTCATTAACACTTGATTTAACCCTTTGATGCATAGAATCAAACTAGAATGATGGTTCTAGTAGTCCCTTCAACTTGTCTGCATTAAAACATTCTTGTTTATATTACTGGTTTCTATTAGAACAATTTTAAACTTATATGTTAAAAAGAGGAATAGCATATTCAATCAAACCCGTCTCACTGTACAGCCCTGACGTTGTTTCTTTTTGGAGCCAATTTGTCCTCCTCCATCTTCCTTCACCATTGACAAACACAACACATATAAACTTGCTTTGGAAGTTCAATTCTTTCGCTCTCTCAAAACTATCCCTGTTCCCTCTCCAGATACAAAAACACACATCTCATGGTCCCTTCCCTGAATACATCACACACACTCACCCAGGAAAGTGATTTGGAATGGTGTTTTTTCCTTTTTGTGTCTGCTAAAGGGAAAAGCCATATGAGAGAGCGACAAGAGCGAAACACCAAGAGACTTGCGCTAGTAGCTTAAAAACAATCTGTACTCAGTCAGAGTCATTTATTAGAACCTACGTAGAACAAGCCGCAATGCATACATATATTTGATATATTGCCCACCGCTAGAGGTGGGTCAGTAACACCATTTTATTCTGAACACCGTTATCCAAAACTACAGGTGACAACATGTGTCATCCTATCCTATCAACTACAGTTGTTCAATGCATTTCTAATCTAAACATCTCGACTGTAATCACTGATGCGTGCTTTTCCAGTCAAACGCTCCGGGAAGGATACAAGTTTCAATATTGGCCCCAACAATGTATCCAGTGACATCAAAATTGATTCGGATGAATTTCCCCTGCAGAGATAAACAGGAAGTGAAGGTTGAAAGAGGAAATGGTACATACAGAAATGCTTCAGCAATTTACTCACACACTGAGGTGCTGTATGCCCGTGCATGTTTCAATAAATAATAATTATATTCAATAAAAAGGTATCTATGTAACCAATTATGTCTTTATATAAAATTTGTCAGCTAACCTTGATTATATACACTATACTAAAGATATAAATGTCCTGTGTCCGTATTGTCCCATGTCACTGCTTTTTAGTATTGAGTGATCTTTAGTGAATGGTGTTTATTCAGTGTAAATGGTTCCAGTGTATTAAAAGCATCAGTGACTAGCAGGCTCCTCTATCTGGCTAGAAAGCCTATCTGAAGTTACTTACAAAAAAAGAAGGATAATTTAATTCCTCCATCATATTTACCTTCACCACAAACTAAATCTCACTCAGCCGTCACTTGTGAAGATTTGTGAAGATTCACTCACAATTTTTCTGCACTTACAAAACGTGACGAGTTGTCATTTTTCACTGTCTTCGCATTCCCAAAGGATTCAAGGATAGGGTTGGCTTGTAAAAGCTGACGTTCCAGTTCACCCTGAAAAAAAAACCAGATGTTACAGCACTGCTGTGCTGTCAGGAATCAAAGGGAAACAAACAAAACTAATGAAACTTTAAGTGATTCGAAGCTTTTTAAAGGCAACTGAACACAATGAGAAAAATACAGGCATGCAGGCAAAGACAGGAGCAATCTGAAGATTTTTGAAAATGTGTCCAATACAGTAACACTTTGCATATGCCCTTTAAGGTGCATTTCACAAACAAAGCCAAAGAAAATGATAGCTGTGAACAAGAGTTAAAGTCATACTACTAAAGTAACTCTATTGCCTTTGGGTGAGAACAAATCTTTTTTCATCTTGTCTGACCATCACTCCCTCCTATCAGAAACTGCACAATGCATACTCTACAATTTTACTACTATCTTCACACAATGAACTGAACACTTTGATCCTATTTAAGCAATCTGTGGCGCACAGGCTGGTGCACTACTGTGCCCAGTGCTTTGGGGTGTGGCCAAGTGCATTTTGCAATTTAAGTGGCGCAAAATCTCATGGAAAAGTGAGGTACAGCTCCTGATTAATCACAGGCCTGTTTTGAGTCTAACATGAATTGGACCAATAAAAGCATCACCTGCCATTCCATTTAAGAGCCAAGCATGTTTGAACGTGGTTTATTTGGCAGAGACTAGACTTGTTATAACAGGACACAGTGACACAATGTAAAATCATGTGAGCAAATCATCGACAGGAGCAGCTCTCAACCACTGAGGGAATAGAAGACTTTATTAAACTTGTTATTAGTTTTAACCCACAGAAGACAGACCCACAAATGTATATTTCGCAATGTTTATCTTTAATTTGTGTATTGTGAAATAATATCCAACAGTACGGATCGATTTAAATAGCCAACTTACTCTGTAAATTTATGTACGCACGTTAACACGTGGGCTACTTTAATTTCATAACATATCATTTTCAGCGCTCCAAGGTGAAAGAGGCGTGGGACGAGGCGGCAGCAAACGTTTCCGCGTCATTAATAGACGTGCACTTTGACGTGCACACAGATGGGCATGAGTGCATTTGCTACTTAAATATTGTAGGTGAAAATGACAGCTGTGTCGGGTGTATGATAGGCATGACACGTGCGCTGACATTTTGCGCCGCCTTGCGCCGGGTGTAATGTGGAGGTTAGAGTGGTAGATAAAATAAATAGGTGACTTGTGCAGCTGCTGGGACACATGGTGTATAATGTCCTCTTCCAAACTATTTTGTGCACTTGGTCAATCTCTTGTGGGTAAGTGGAATATTTTTACATTCTTTCAAAAATAGCTGCAAACACTGAAGGTCTGGGGAGACATTTTCCACATGAATCAGCTTTACACTCAGGATGTGAGACGAGTAATTTGATCTTTGGCCTGAGAACATGATAGGCTGCTTTTAATTGAGCTTTAGTACAGCTGGAATGAAGCAGGGCTGAATTAAATAAGCATGCTTCTTTCCAAGTATTAGCAGAGTGGCAGAGCCCATAGAGGGCAGAGAATTCTAACGCTCAGCACTGTGTTTATATATAAACACAGTTCTGTGGTGAAAGCTGGTACTTAAAACGGTTTGTTGGCACTGACATTGGCCAGTTGGGGTCCAATTTAGGAACATTAGAAGCTGACCCACATTCTTGATGCCAAAGTGAGAATGTCAGGTAACTGTCAGTGGCCAGAAAGTGGTTTCTCCTCTTGAGAGGAACAAACTGCTGCAAAGCTCTGATGACGTCTAAGGAATCTACAATCAAAACTGTTGAAAGACACTCACCAAACACTACAGATACAATTTATTTTTCTAATACACCAAAGTCTTCAATTTTCCTCATCATCTCATAGGTTTACTTAATTTGCTTATCTACCTTTAGAACCTGCATTAACAGTTGAAAACCATCTCTCATTTCACAACATCTCACTTAATCATCCAGGGCAGATGTGACCTCATGGCTCACACTCTTGCTCCCGAGGCCACCAAACCAGACAAATATTCCAATCTATCCTGTTCAACAGTTGGAAAAATCCTTGGATGCGACACAACATTTTAACTCTAGAAAGGAACTAACTGATATGGACAACTAATCTCAGTCGAAACAAGTTTTTGTTAACTTCCACTTCATGTGAGAAGGATAAAAGACATTTTTGCCAAAGGCAGTACAGTCTGAGCAAATGGTTAAGAAGTGATGTCTCATCAGCTGTTATCTGGCAAGTCCACCACATTAATCATACTTATAATGAACATAGGCTAAATAAATATATTTTGGTGTTAATATAACAAAGGCAATAACATGAATTTGTCACATATCAAGACATAGCTAGCTAGTAAATGGAGTGTTATTGAAAATTAATAAGCATTTGCCTCGTTTCCAACTAATGTCAAGCTAATTTCAAGCAAATTTTTGAAAATGTTGCAAAAAAGAAAATACAATTTGGGGAGAAGGATGTGCTATGCAAATATAATTTGGTCAGAAGTTGACGTAGGCTATGTCTCCCACCAATAGAGTAGAAGAGGTAGAGGTTGTGAACTGGAGAGACAGGCCTCACACAGATTCTGGGAGGTCACTTTGGAACTATTATGACACTGGCAGTGGAAACAGCTGATCATTTAAGTTAAATATTCGCTAAGTCATAGTTTATTCGGAAAAGGCGCTTCCACGCCCCATTTTGCGCAGGAAATCTTTTTTGACATTTTCAAAATCCACCTCAAGCCTCAAACTTTTTTGTGCGATTGAGTTTTTTCTTCTAATTTTGCCATTTCCTTCAAGCTTTTCTAATGCAATACTTCAAAATGCCCTTAAAAATACCTTGATGGAAAAATGGCTAGTGACTTAATGAGCTTAGGTAGTGCAATGCAGATCATCACGGAATGATGACAATTTAAGTTTTGGACCTGCATCTGTCATAATTCTTCCCATAGAACAGGTTGGGGCTTTACTCCTGTTTTTTGCCCACATAGGGTCAAACTAGACACACATATATCTTATATAGCGGCAACAAAGCCAAAATGAGGCTCCTTGCATGTGTGTGAATGGAACACATTATAGATGGAATAATATATTTATTGAAATATATTTATTCCTTTATTGAAAAGGAAAATTAAAATAAACTAACTCAGGTACATCATGAGGATATTGAAGTAGTTAAATGATGCCCAATATATATGTTCCAAGAAAATTGAACAGAAATGTGAAGTATTTTACAGAAGCAGATCCTATTAACTTAACATAGTTAGAACATTAGAAAAAGACTTATGCAATTCAAAAGATAAAGATTGTGGTTCAAGATGGTTGAAAAGCAACTTTACGCCACATTAAAGAGAAAGTGGATAAAGATTATGATTTTAGTAATATAAAGAAAGTGAGATGTATGGTGAAGTGAGAAACTACATACTACTCACATAAAACAGGGCTCCACTCTGTAGGACATGGGTCGATTCATTGTTTTCATGGAAATCAATAGATTGTGTTAATGTCATGGACATGACTGAAGCCCTACTTAGACAGGATAAGTTTTACAGGAGAATCTCATGTGCTTTCTTCGTTACAAGAGCATCTTTGTTATTATAATCTTATGTAAACAGGCAAGGCTGATTTTATCTGAGTTTTCACCAGATTTTCGCATCGCTGACCTTCTGCTGCATGCCCAGTCAATAAATTACACTTTATTCCCATGCTAGTTCCATGCTGAAGGATATCCTAATACCATTAGGAGTAAAACTGTGACCAAATAGTGATGTAGTTGTTTCATTGTGTTTTTACAAACATTAAGTCACTCTGGGAACCCTTTGCTTCTGTACTAATCATGTAGAGTTCAGCCGACAACTACTGGCTTAACTGTCTTGAATTCAGTCGGAATGAGAGGTGCGCAAATATCTACCCACATGCATACATACAGATTCAACTTGAGTGAGGTCAACGTCTATAGTAGCCAATGGCGTAGAGAGCATATTTGAATCTTAAAGCCAGATGCACCCACTTAAATCACATTTTTATTATTTTATTGACTGTTCAAACATCTTTGTGAATTGGTCATTAATAACGATCTCCTTTGAGAGTACCTGATTATCAGCCATTGCCCTGAAAACTTATCCCATCCAAATAGAGCTTTTAATACACTGTACCGATAACATGACAACAATTAAACATGTTCAGATCAAATAAATGAAGATCGTGATCAGACGAGTATATAACTTTGAATGGATGAAATGAAGAGTTGCAATTCTACACAAACAACAGTGGTTCTCATCCGTATTCCAATTGAAGCCAAACCTATAGATTTTCCTTTCAACTGTGGTTACAACAGCTAACGTAACAGATTAAGAACACAACACATTACTTTCATTACTTTAATTAAATCAGACAGTGACCTCTACCTTGAGCAGAAGGTGAATTTAATTGAATATCTAGTAAGAAAGCCAGCAGTTCACAAGAACATAAAACCACTGATTGACTGAATGTATAGCTTAATTTTAATAAATAATGTTCAAGCCAAAGGTCTACCATTTTTATAAATGCCAAAATATATGCAAAATAATCATCTCAGCTGTAGGCCAATCAATTACCTCAGCCTGTGTCCTGGATTCGAAAGACCAGGACAGAGTGCGACTCGAATAGCATAGCAGCTATACAAAAGCTTCTCGTAGATGCACTTAATTCATGCAGGTTGGCCTAAAGTATTCATTGGGATTATGCTCCTAACTATAAAATGCAATTAGCAGTCCGTTTCAATGGTAACAGGTATGACGATGGTGAAGTTTTATAAAACCTGAAGTGAAGGCAATATAAAAAGTCCAACATTCGCATACTTAAGTTACACTGAATAAATCACAATAACGGCAAGCAGATTTGTTATGGCTTAGTAAAGTGCCATACCAAACCAAGTAAAAATGATTTACACACAGCAAAATAAATGAACTCTAACTGTCAATGGCTGATTTAAATTTACTTACAACTGGATTTTGGGCCTGAGAGAGAGACACAAAGTGAATGCTAAATTTGCTGTATTCTGTGTTTAGTTCTTATACCATTTACCACCAGTCATAAAAAAACAAAAAACTTTATCAAACATTTGTCAAGCAAACAGTTTGTGAGCCCCAACTAAAGAGTTTCAGAGAGAAAATGAATGTGGCATGCACTTGACCATGATGTATAATAGAGTAAAAACTTGCCTGTAGTTTCACTGGTTTAGGAGACTCTGGCTGTTTGATACAAATACACAAATGCAACTTGTTAGACTGTGTGCACAGATTGGTGCACGAAGCCAAGGCACCTACAGTACTACAGATCTGTATTGCATTTTCTTAATTTGAATTTACCACATTAAATATAATTTATTTACATATTACATGGTACATATACAAAACCACAGTGTTGAGTGTTAGAATCCATAGTACGTAATGCATAGTACATCTCACTGTGACTCATTATATTCAACCGAAGTACACTGACAACCTAAATTGATAATAAAGCTATAAAAGTATACAGTGTATCTAATATTTCAAAGTAATGCTTATTCCTCAACACCTTTTTTGTGGAAAAGCAGGGATTGCACAAAGATTCTTATAGCACAAACACAACACATCTGTATAAGCTTGTACAAGTTATGGTTTAGAGATTCCCTCAGACAAATTACAATATAAGGAAGGGGGAATTTTTAGACTGAAAACATACTCACAGGAATGTTGTGGTCTTTTCTTCCTTTGTGTGAGGAGGCGACGTGTGCAAGGTATTGAATGACCTTTTTGGTGTTTTCTGTCTTGCCAGCGCCTGACTCACCTCTGTGAGATAAAACATAATAACACAAAGGCAGACATGTCAGAATATTGTGTGTGTGGAACACCAAAATATTCACTGTTTAAAGAGAAGCACAATCCAAGACAAAGACAAAGAATATTTGTAAACTGTAAGATGAACAATGTAATTTCCTGTGAGTTTCTTCTCTTTAAATTAAGACACAACACACACTCGAGTTCTGCCTTCTTTCCCTGTATTCACCAATCCTTGCTTAATATAAGCTTATCTCGTAAGCATTGAAAACAAAAAAATTAACACTGCTGTCGGAGGCTGGTACTTTCAGCTAAGAAACCTTGCTGAAGTCAAACCATTCCTCTCACACGATGATCTCATGTTATTTTATTGAACAGCACTTTGGTGAACTATAGTTGTTTTGAATGTGCTTTATAAATAAACTTGAGAATAAATTCTCTGTTCAGCAACTGTGGTTGAGGGTTGGAAATGTGCAGCACATGTTTTTTCCATTAACACAGTGACAGAGTAAAACAAAGGGAGGCATAGTAAAATAGACACAATCCAAGTCCTTCAAGCCATTGAAAAAAATTTGGGTGTCTTTTCAGATTTAGAGCATACCTGAGGTTTTACAATAAGTGCAAATTTGCATACACCAAGTATGCAAAAATATTGTTTTGGTTTGAGATGGTATAAGCGGTACAGAAAGATTATGTGGCTAAAAGTCAAGGCTGCAGCCTGCGAGAGTGTACGTGCTGTCAGTCTCTGGCCACTGAACAGGGGGTAATCATGGGAGACTGCGTCAATGTCACTGTTGTTGGTTTTGGACAGCTGGGTGTTAGATTCCTCAGGTCCATTCCATTTCAGAACAGATACTATAAAAACAGCAAACGCTCACTCGATTGTGTCTTATTGTGAGGGTTTGCTATTTTAATGTTGCCATTTATTTTGCAGATACTGTATGTGCATATGTGTCAGTGTCTTAAACATGAGTGGCTGTGAACATCAATCACATGGTACACCAATGGAAGAGAATGTGCTTTTTGAGGAGAGATGGAGAGCGTGAATGTAGATGCTGTTAATTAAACCACTAACAATTTGAAAGATTTTTGAATTTTAATTGCCGGTGCATCATGTAGTTGCCAGTGCGTGTCTGGTTGTATTCCAATCTGCCACATTAAGGGTGTAATTATCCTCAAGTTTATTTTGGATCACATCCAACTGTTGCTGGACCCTTTTTCAATTGGGTTGAATGTTACACAATACTTTTTTTTTGGGCCCTGTTCTTTTACTGGACTCGTGTGTTCAAAGCATACAATGATGCATTTATCCCTTGTGTATGTGAACTTAACACCTGCATGAGTATTGTGACTGCGATGTGGGGTATGTCTAGATGCCTGCCTGGTGTTTTGGTCTATACTCCTGTCATCTGCAGATACTCAACACTGAAATAACACCGGAGGCTCTTGAGCCATAAGTGTCAGGCATTTCTCAGACCTGCATTTCTCTCTTTTCATCAAATAGCGTCTGTGGTCTGTCTGTGTCACTATCAAAGGGCTGCTGGTTCTCTTCTTCTTAGTGAAAATACATGATTTGATATAAATACTTACGTGCAAAGAATGGATTGGTCCTCTCGATCTATGGGAGATAGAAACAGGGCATAAGGGGGAGAAGAAAAAAAGGAAGAGTCAATGTTGGCATTTTGGCCATCAACTCAATCCCTATAACATCTACTAGAGATGTGTGATGGAGGTCATTTTTCTTGCTCATTCCTATCAGACAAGTATCCATTACCTCCAAATTGGCACCAAACGGGTTCTAGGTCCGTTAAGGTATACGGCTTCAGTGAACTATAGCACAACGAGGGTCAGCAGGATATGATGGCATCAGGCTAAGTTGATGTTTCCTCTGCTGAGGGTGAAGACTGTATTATATTAATTTTGTTTTGCATAGGGACCAGTCTTTGTGCTTATCATCACTGCTGTTCCAAACCTTTTTTAAAAGTTACAGCTAATGAATTTGAATGCCATCTGTAGTAATAAATTAACGGAGCATGTAATGCAGCAACAATTCAGTGGTAAAAGGCAGGATCCACATTGCTCCATTCTGGATCCAGTCCACCTACACGTACATATGGGTGTACACTAACAACTTCCAATCTAAATGTATAGAAAACAGAAGGCTATCCAAAGTCCCTCTTCCAATTTTATAAATTATAAAATCAGAGACAGTACAAGTACTAAGATGTATTGACCACGAGTCTAGTTGAACACTGCATCATGCCAAAGCGGTATGATGACACAAGCAGTGATCAGATTGTTTCCTATCTAACTTAATGTTTTAACGCCTGCTGGGCTGCTTTCTACTGCTCTGATCATGTGGCAATAGACCATGCCATCTGTAGTGATAAATCTCCAAGGTACTTTCATTTGTATGTCTTATGAGCTTGCAGCAAGTCGGAGTCATCAAGGGGCCCTACGGGAAGTGTAATGGTGATGATGTCATGGGAAAACAATACTCTCTCTTCCCATCAATCTCCCCCACGGGGCTAAGGCCTCCTCTTGTGTCACATGGCTGGCTCAGTAGCCAGAAGTCCAAAGATTAGATAAAAGTCAACAGATTCTCTTGACTTTACACTCTTCTGACTTTTACTTAACTGACTGGTTTTTAAATGTTCATTTAGAGCTTAAATCTTGACTCATACATTAGCTACTGTCTTAGAGCTGCAACTTTCTCGGCTTTATTCGTTATGTTGGGATTAAGCGGAGATACATCACATTTCACAATGGATTTTATCCATTTCAACGCAAAGTAGAGAACAATCCCACTCCAGGTTAGTTGTCTACAAAATGCAGTTCAATTAGATTTGCAGAAAACATCATTGTACTTTTACAACATGGGTGAACTTCATAAACATCACTCAAGCTGTAAATGTGCAACGTAATGCACAACAAGGAGTGGATTCTTGACAGGCTAATGCCCGTTTCAGTGGGTGGGTTGATCTTACAGATCATTAAGATTGGAAGTGTATTGGAGAGTCTGCATGTTTGTGATTGAAAGGATTACCTAAGACTGGTGACTAGTGCATTAAACGATTTATTTGGATGGGGAAAAGTCATCAATAACTCAAGGAATGTCACGTTTTTCCTGTGGATAATTACTGTAGACATCAAGCTCCTCCTTGACTAATTCTGTGTACTAAATGCAGAATGTGCTAAGCTCCTATATAATTTTAGTCAAGAATAGCTACCACCTCCACATTAATTAGCTTTGGTACTGAAACTCTGTAACAGGTGCAAAACCTTGTGGTAAAACGTACAGTAGGGGAGAACAGAGAAATGTTAATGCTCTTACACTGTTTTCTGATTTGGAAAAGTGTTAAAAATCAAAATAATTCATGAGGCGGGAAAACATAAAAAAAGACATTTTACCAGGACAGGTGGCTTCATAAAATGTACAAAATGTAAAGTGATAGAACTGCAAAGATATCACACACCTCCAATATACATACTGGACAGACAACACCCCCCCATCCACACAACTCTGACATGACATACAGGGAGATTTTATTGCACGTCGGAGAGGATGATTTAGTATGGATGGGTTCTTGGGCAAAGCTAACTTGACATAGATTAATAAATCATAGTAACAGTGTTTGGGAGGATGAGGTGATAATACAACTATGACGAGCAGTACATAGAGAACGCCAATGATGCAATAGGAGTGCACCAGGCATGATTCTGCCAAAGGTGAAGGCTTCCCTGGACTGGAAGTGCTGCGTGTCTTCCTTTGGGATAACATGAGACCAGTTAGAGACCACCTAAGTTTCCTGTCAATGAGCAGGCACTTCCTGCTGTCAAATTGTCTAACAACTCACACAAGTACAAGTCACATAAACACAAAGTCTCACACTAAAGATGGAGAGATATTTGAGCATCTCTCAAACAATGACATAAATTCTAATCTGTGCACGACCGCATAAACACAAACACAAGCTGTCATTAGCACCTGCCTTTTATGTGCCTCACTTTTCACACTCATTTCTCCATCAGACACATACAACACTATGAGAATGTCCACTGAGAATGCTAATGTCTTCTCCTTTACCACACTTGCTACAGGCACAATGGATGGATATAATCCAATCATTGTGACTCTTGATCTTATCCTTCAGCTTGATACAACCTTACCAATGCGATAACCCATAGCTGTCAGAGGATTTGGGGTTTATGCAAATGAGAACCATTTAAATCAGTTTCTGGAACCTTGCTTACATCTAGATTATTCAAACTGTAGAGTTAAACTAAAAAAGCATTTTTTGTAAGATGACAAAAGTTGTACTTCAGCAGAACATCAAACATACACATTTAAAAAAAAACAGGCAAAGTCAATCTACCCAAAAGCCATGAAGATGAGTGCATAAGTAAACTTACAAGTGGTGACAGTAAAATATTTAAGGACATTTTGAAGCTCTGACATGAATACAGCAGCTCTGCATGAGGTGTTTCTCCTGTGAGGAATGAGAGCGAGCGAGCTGATGTCAGCTCTTGACAGTGAGCTCATTGTGCGGATGTGGCCTGCTGGGCCTGGGCCATGGTTAGTCCCTGCCATTGATGGCTAATGCCTGCATTAAGTAGCAACAATGAAATGCAAACACCTCAGAAACCAATTCTGCACACTGCTTTGCAGGTTTCTAAAGTGTCTCAGCAGGAAGAAATCTCCACAAAACACTGATATAAATAGAGGGGTGATGAAGTCAACTCCACTAGCATTATGATGCTGTCTAATTAAAAGAAAAAATAAGCTGTGCCTTCATGTCCACAAAAGAAAGAGGATCTTTAATGTCATTAATGCTGACTGTTCCCAGAGGCTTGTTCAGTATTTTCAAAGAAAGAAAAAAATATTTAATCTATGTTACACTCTGACTGGAGCATAATTGTAGAGTTTCAGAACCACATCTTATTCTGAAAAACAGCACACCACAAACAAGCAAAACTGCATGAGCACAAAAGTGAAATTGGGAAATTAAGTTCAGTATTTAAATGCATAAGATGACTCAATCGGTGTTTGCTCTTTTTACCAGCAAATTGAAGAGTTTCAATGTTGTAGTGTAAACTATAAAAAGAGTGAGTTGACCCTGCCCCCCATTTCAAGAGAAATCAGTGTGCACAGGCCAAAAGACAGGGTGACAGATGGACTGGAAGATGGGACAACTAATAAATATAAAAATTATAGCAAAAGGTGCGTCTGTGAATGTGAGAAGATTTTAGTTTGTTGTACAAAATTGGTAGCAGCGGCAGAGAAAATCTATCAGAAATCCTTCCTCTTACAGTGAAATCACTGGTAGGTTAACATTTCACCTTCTGCTACAATCCCAATGACATGCATGGCATCACTGACAAGCTGACAGTTAGCTTGAGTTAGTTAACTGAAGAGAAATCCAAGCTTTGTGGAATTCAGCAAAACAAGCCATAGATTCAGCTATGACGTAACACAGACTTCAGACTATATCCAAAGATCTGAGACAGAAAGAAGGGTGTATAATTATTACCACATATGGTTTACTAATGTACATACATCACATTTTCCAACTTAAACAAGAGTGGGTAAATATCCACAGTGGCAATTACTGGATTTGAAGGGAACGGGAATGAGCTTTTATTTTTTCATAATGTGCACCCCGCTATTAAACAGACGTAATCTAGAGTTCATGCTCAGGACCTATGTTTATATTTTGTTTTGATACCAGTATTTGCGCTGGACACTATTGACTCTTGTGTGTTACACTTTATGTAATATGCAGACCTAGTTTTTTTCATACTTTAATGATGGGCATAATATAAACTTTGATTTCTTTTGGAGTTCTACTGCTGACTTAAATAATAAAAACCCTTTTTT
Source organism: Brotula barbata (assembly GCA_900303265.1). NCBI lineage: Eukaryota > Metazoa > Chordata > Actinopteri > Ophidiiformes > Ophidiidae > Brotula > Brotula barbata. The sequence continues at coordinate 188,402 of OMNV01018840.1, forward strand.
ATTTATGCTTATCATGTTGGCAATGCCAACATGATAAGCATAGCAACAATTACATTGTTTACATTGTGTTTTGTGGTGCAAAATACAAAGACATACATTTGTCAAAATAAAAAGGAACTTAAATGAAATGGTCAATTTGACTTTTTTGGAGGGAAATTAATTGTTTAGCTTAGTCAACTAATCGGAGAAAAAGTCTCTAGATTAATCGGTAGATAGCTAGTGGCAGATCTAGCTCCGACTGTTCATTAGTTTAATGCCTCTGAGCGGTTACACTGCAGAAAGGAAGCCAAAGCTAGAGTTACTAAAAGTATGATTTTGCTGGCACAAATCAATACTTGTCTGTTGTCTTACATAAAAGTAAAAAAAAAAAAAAAAAAAAAAAAAAGAAATCAGGGGACAGTCTGAGGGATTAGCACACGTTTTCCTGACACAGTCATATGTCAATAAAGAGTAAAAGTCAAATCAATCACTTTAAATCATTCAGTTTAGGGACTAAACTGGTCTCTCATCTGGGAAAAACTGCAGATTCTTCAGCCAATGACAACAAGATGGAAAAATTACGATGGAAATCAAGTGTATTCAGTTTCCTTATTAGGAAAATTTCTCAAAAGGAACATTTATATGGAAGTCGTAGAGGGAGATTAAGTGCATTCGAAAGAAAGTGACAAAAAGATTTTGACATTCATTTAAACAATTAAAGTGAACTGAACCCAGAAATTGTTTAGGAAATCTGTGGAGTGAGTGTGAGTGACGGGTAACTAATTAAGTAAAAAAATGAAAAAGACAAATAAGGTAAATGCATGATTACTGTACAGTACTATACCGTTACATGGAAAGAACACAGGAGGGAAAGAATAAAGTTGTCTTCAATAGAAGAAAACAACAATCAAAGAGTTAAATTGGCACAGGCATTGAGTTATTTTCCCGTCAGTAGTTGAAGTGAGGGCAGTGACAGATGGCAAGTCTATAAGCAAAGAATTCTCTGAACCAAGCAAAGCTCATGAGTCTGCTAGAAAATATTCCACACTGGGTGACTATATGGAGAAGGCATTTGTACTGTTAATCCACATCTCTTCTATTCTTTGATGAACAGAAGTCCAGTAAGCAACCAGAGTGGAACCAGCTGTACTGACACACAGCAATTGGGAATTTCCAGGCTCAGTCTGAAGAGGTCCTGGTCAGAAAAGTTTGAAGTTCAATGGTCCACTAGTGAAAGAAAGGGCACAGGATGAGTAAATTTACCTTTGTATGGACCATTATGATCTTGTGGTTGTTCCCCGGTTGTTGTGAGAACAAAAGTAGTTGCCCAAATGACACAAGTTAACAGAGGCACCTGCATCACAATCTGCAGATCCAGACAGTATCCATCTCTCATTTTTCTTCTCTCTTACTCAATGGCTCAGGAAATATGTTGCATTCCATTGGAGTTTTTCCTGGCATTAACCTGCCCTTAAGTGAAAGTCATATCTTTATGACAGAAAGGGAAATGCAATGCACCCCAGTTACCTACATAAATAACTCCTGTTTTCATACTACCAAGATACCCACTCTGCTTTCTACCTCATCTGAGACTGATTAATATACAGTATATTGAGATGAGATATGATGATGAGCTGAACTTTATTAATCCCAGATTGTTGAAATTTCAATGTCACCGCAGCTCAAAAACATAGGCAGACACAAAAGAAACAGAATGAAAATTATATATTATATATATATATATTTGACTATATGTACTTAACTATACTCAAACATACTTAATTTAATTTAAGACTAGTTAATGAAATGGCAACAGCAGAAGTGATAGCAATAATAATTCAATGCAGATGAATTTTATTCTTAAACCATGTCAAAGACCAATAAGCACTGTGATTAAATGTTGTAAGAAATATTAAATGTGAAAACAACAGTGGATAATGAATACAAAAAAAACGAGTTCCCCCCAGTTTCTTAGCGGTTTCACCAACCACTGCTACATCTGTTTCCTTAACCTTTGAGAGAAAAAAAAACAACCTTTTTGTAAACAATACTTTCAGCAAATGTAAATCTGTCTTTCATCCACAGCTCTTTTTGGCATCCCTTTGAAATGTGGAGCCTTGCTTATTCAGTAGATTAACTCAAATCTCCTGTCTGTTTAATGCATTGTGGTGTGCCCAGGAGAACGCTAGATGGCCTTTTGACCAGGGCTTCATGTCAGGCTCTTCCAGCCTCAAACACATTACTGCTTGCTGCAGACTTTATCGGAGCCAGGTGCGTCAGCATCTGCTCAGAGTAAGTGCTGTGCCAATATAAGCATTCTAAATCTCATTCCTATTTTTTTTACTGTGTATGTTACACCACACATTTCACTGCAAATGCTATGAGACACACTTTCAATTCAATTGAAATGGTTATTTGACCTTTTATGAATATCGATCACAGAGCTGACTTGTGAGATTTGATGTTTCCTCTGTTGGAAAAATAAAGAGCTGTGCTTTGTAAAAAGGCTAACAGAGCCAAGATGGACCAAGCAGGATTTGACCTAATGCCCTGATTACACACCAGGGAGAGAATCAAGATGGGGGTGTTTTCACCTTTCCCACTAAAACAAAGATCCCCTGTTTGACATCTCTACCTAGGGACACTTCCAGTGCTGCTGAAGCATATCCATTCGAGGAATTCACTCATAGCTGCTGACATGACCAGTGTTTTAACATATGTTTTCATTTAGGTAAACATCAGCATTTCCGTACTTCACATTTCTAGATATGATAAAATTAGCTTCTTGTGCGTCACTGACCTGACATCCACAAGGGTAATTATGTCAAATATCTGGACAACTAATCCATAACAGATGTGAGGTAAAGCCTAGTGGTCTGCTTACACACCCTGTCTTTGTGAAATAACACCTCATTTAACCTCCTATCTGAGGAGTGACTGACTCTACAGCAATGCTTCGGTAATTAACAGATGCCTGCAAGGTTTAGACAGCCTACAGTTGTGAAAAGGATTTGACAATTTACACACCACCAAAGAGTGTAAATTATAATTATTAATCTAATTTAGCAGGCAAATTAATGAAGTCTAATCATACTGTGAAACGCACAGTAATAATAAACAAAGGTCATCATCAAAAAAGCAGGGGTAACTAAGCCCTGGCCTTTAAGATGATAACAAAACATAAAATTATGTCAGTAAATCAGCTTGATACTCACTGCAATTAACCAGGTTAGTGAAATGCCCAGGGCCAGAGCTGAACAGCAGCTGGCCTCCACTAATCTCCAACCTAGAAACCTCTTTTCAATCACTTAATTCTGATATGACTACAATTACAAAAAGGCCGGGATAACAGTGATGTGAAGTAAGAGTGATGGCCTTGGACATAAAGGACACATGGCAGGCAATATCGTGACAGTGATCAGTGTGTTATACAGTATATCCCACAGCAGGGCAGCAGAAACATTCATATAAAAAACATTCATTCATAAAACAAACATTCATTCACATAATGTGAAATTCACTAATTTCAGTGACTTTTCTTATTTTCTGTTTTATATATTACTATTGCCCATAAATAAGGCTAAGGTAATTTGATGAAAAAACACAGTATTTCTTATCTGATTACTCGATTAATCACCAGAATAATAGGTAGCATACTCGATAGCTGCAGCCCTGATCGTATCGCACTAAATGAACTATTACATACATATCATATATATCATACTGCCATCCATGTATCATATATCATCTAGCTTAAAACGTATTGCTACGCCTCTAATACAAATATGGCTCAATCAAAAATTGCTTCTTCGCAGGTGCCCCTTTACTGCCCTCATGTCCCTATGTTCATCCATGCAGAAATAGAGCTTAAAAGTGTAGTGACACCTGTCATCAAGTTACGAAATAAATATCACTGGTCTTTGTTTCGTCATGATGTGTCCCCCATGTTAACTGCATCATCAAACTATGTGTTGACACCACTGAAGCTTGCTTCTGTGCAAGAGGAACAAGAGGAACGCAAGAACTGAAAGGACAGACAGGACTGTCCAGTTTGTCACCACCCCCACTGGTTGGCCCTCGCACACACAAAGAACACATTGTTGGACACAATGGGGTCACCCTCTCTGTTCTCTCTGGTCTGATCCCAGTCAGTCACTGCTCATGGAGCCTGGAAACTTGCCAGCTATCAGGCAAAGATCTTTGAAGACATCATTCAAGTGTGTGCTGCATCCACTTGCACCGTTTTATTTTGTGAGTTACAAAACACACAGATTGAAAGTGAATAACTGCCGTGACTGATGTAGACCAGATGTCATTGATGAGAAGTAAGTAAGTAAGTAATCTAACTTAAGTGACCAGGGAAGATCTACAAAAAAATTATAAAAGTAAGCTATAATGGCATTAGGGGATAAACATTCAAAATATGGTACAAATAATAATGGATTAATAATGAGAGATGAAGGACGACGAGACAGATTTGTGTCTAGACTCGGCACACTAAGCAGTTAAGATTCAGTGCTAACAACTTTATAGAATCAAGCTCACTGAGAAGGTCTGTGGGGAGTCTAAAACTACAAGGTAACTACAAAACTGTCATCTGCAATAGCATCAATCAGACTTACCTTGTAGCATGCATCTATATGCAGACTCGGATATGGCGTAGATGTGAGGGGGTACTTCATGCCTCTTTTTTCCCCTATACATTTCAATGATGTTCTCTGAATAGATGGGTAGGTTTTTGTAGGGATTTATGACCACACAGAAGAGGCCAGAGTATGTCTGCGAGGAAAAGAGGAAACAAAGTCATTAAAAAGCTAATATGTAAATGGCAAGTAATAATATCATCTCTAATATTAATATTACACATTTTAACAAGAACTGTAAATCACTATCTTCTCACTAACCTGAAAAGATAACCTTTAGATAACACAACTGAATTAAAGAGTTTTTGTGCATTAAAGTGTTTAGTTGATCTGGTCTGCGCAAATATGAAAGCAACTAGTAACAACTGAACCAAATGAAACTTGGTTATTTAATTTTAGTGGACAGGAAGGACAATGTCTTATTATTACTTCACAGGTAAACCCGAAAAATGTGCAATGCTGCAAGTTGCACAAATATTACTAACATATGACTGTGGTTTTCTTCAGTCATCCATTTTCCAGTAAATCATTAAAACACAAAAGTGAGGATTCCCAGATGCATACAGTATTAAGTAATCTCGGATTGTTAACAATGTCACATGTGGAAATCCCTACATGGGTAATAGAACCCAAATGCAGAAGACCGTGTTTTAATCCACAACAGTATAAATCCCTAACCCACAGAAAGCAGCAGCAGTGCAAGACAGGCCATGAGAGCGTTAATCCCTGGCATGTCTACTCTAGGCACACTCCTTTAACCTAAAGAGTGAATGTGTGTATGCATCAGTAGCTGCCTGATACAGTCTTTCTGAATAGCATTTACTGGAATCAAAAGGTTTTAATTTGAGGTGGCCTCGAGCAATGTCTTTCCAGTCTTGTATTAAGAAGGAAAGTGTGTGTCTAGACAATTTAACTTTTTCCATCCTTTTTCCATTCCTGATCACTCTGCTTGACTTAACTGTAACACCACATTCTTATAATTACATTGTCTGTGACAGTCACTGAGCTGCAGGAGGCACAGGACCTGCTAACCCAATTGCTGAGCTGGAATAATACTGACATGACCACAACATTCTGTGCGTGTGTGTGGTGTGAGAGAGAGCGACAGACAGAGAGAGAGAGAGAATGACCTATGGAAATATCACAACTGTCACATGGTATTAGAGGTTACATGACACATGTATCCATTTTCTGTCACTATCAATTATGTGGGCAATTAGCAATGGCACTAAATTATTGCATAAACAAAAATCTAAGCAACGATGTGGATTGCGCTTGGATTTGCAAATAAATGATTTATAGTTCATTTTTAATTAGGTCTCCCGTAGCTTTGATCTTATAGAATAAATATTTTAGGAAGATTATTTCAATTTTGTGACCCGACTTAGTTACAAATGTTTGGCATTTTGGTGGAAAATGGCTGCCACCACTTCTTTCCTGCCTGTTCCATGTGCACAGATGCTTAAGATGGAGCTCTGGACAGCACTCAGCAAATACACAAACACACAGGGACAAATAAGATTTGTCATATCTATTCCCCAAAATCACTCATTGGTGTTGACTTGGCTCTCAAAGTTCTGCCTCCACAAACCAAGTTATAATGAATTTCTTCACACGCACAGAACAATAGTCACATGTTGTTAAGTTGAAACTGCCCGTGAACATCACGTTGGCGTTACAGTTGGAGTGACATTTTATGGCTGTTCCAAGGCCTCCTATGGTGGGCACAGAGCCAGGCAGACGGAGCAGCTATGGCCACCATGGGCCACAAAGAGTGAGAAGAAGAATCACTCTGTTGGCTGTCCTTCACAGTGGATCCCTAGGGTGTCCAGGGGATTAATGGGTGTCTGTGAATGGGGGGCGGGGGGGTCTATATAACCAGACAAAACTGAACATGAGCCTCGTGGCCTCTTATGGTCAGACCACTGGCTTCTTCAGACTACATTTATACCAAATTACTAATCATCTTTGAAGCACATGCACTATTCTTGCCCCTTGGTGAATTGAAGGAGTACCATTCACCAGCTCAGTACACAGCACAACACTGTGCCGACTGTCTGGAGAAGCTATGCTCAACAGAGAATTCTATTCGAGTTCAAAGGGTCCCTAGCGCTCCGGAAATGTCCACATAAATGTCCATGTGAACCAAGTAGTGCTTAGCAACAGACTACCAGAATCTCTATGGAAAGGGGCCTGGGGCATTTTCTCGTGTCTCTGCTGATCTTCATTCTGACATAACTGGGGTGAATTGGTCTTTACCATACAGTGTTGAGTCAAGACACCAAGCTACGCAAAAAATGTTTTCTTGGCCACGTATTTAAGAAAATGAAATGTATATTTGACTTTGCTTAATGCCTTCTAATCATTTCCAATATCGTCTAGCAGGACTGAGAGGATTTTCACAGTGCTTCCTTTACTCAGATACTTGTAGTGCTCTTACAGTGTTTTCACACTAAGTGGTCTTGTCCAGCTCAATCAATCAGACAAAGTTTAAATTAGTTTCTGCCCTTGTTATGGTGTGTTTGCTCAGGTATAAATGTGGACATTGCCCTCAGGCACAGGCCAAAGCAACTGCACGGAGACCAGTTTGAGGGGGTATTTTAAGGCACAACTACAGTATTTCCGAATAGTTTTTCTCCTGTTCTGACAGTATACTTGTTGTCAGTGGCAGGTGGGGAAATCAACTCTGTTTAATTGGTTCACCTGCACATAGTTTGGCCATCCTTAGGCAACATGCTATAAAATAAGCTATGAAACCAACTAGAGCTGCCACTACCAACTATTTTTCTATCACTTACTATAGGGACTACTTTACAGATTAAATCTAAACAATTAATTTTCCCCCTAAAAAATCTAATTGACCGTTTCATTTAAGTTTGTTTGATTTTGACAACTACATGTCTCTGTATAATGCAGCACAAAACACAATGTGAACAAATGGTTAACAAATTAAAAAAAACTCAAACTGTAGGTTTAATGGCATCTCCAATACGATAGATACAATGAAAAAAATCAAGACTTTTTATTTAAGTCATCTTTGCAACTCTAAAAGAAACCAAAGTTTCGCTTAAGACCCTCATTTACGTAAAAAAGTTACATCTGCATATTAAAAAAAGTGCAACGTATAAGAGACAACTATGTCCAATCCAAATATTGGTGTCAACACAAAATGTAAACAACGATCCTGAGCATGTATGCAGAATTACGACTGTTTGACAGCGAAGTGCATGTTACGAAAAAAAAAAAATCTCCCAACTAACGTTAATGGTAATTTTATGAACGTGACACCTATGACGGTTTTAGTTTCTAGCAGTCCTTCGTCATCCAGAACAACGTCTGTGTGCTTCCTATGCCTGCATACCCAAAATGCAGGGTTAATGACTAAAATACACCTGGGACTATCACCATCAATCTATGATGCTGTGAAAATTTTGTAAAATAGCAAGCTTGATTAACACATCCTTTTAATCATGATTAATGTACTGAGGGTTGGCACATACTTGTATATGTAAAGGGTTTCTGAGATTGTCCTGAAGTGCAAATTCCATGTTAAGATGGCAGAGTGCTTGGTACTGTAGATGGCCTAAATCACAAGTAATGTATGTCAATTTGGTTGTTCTTCTCCCTTATTTACTTATCCTGACACTGTAAACGTCCTCGTGTTTTAATATGTTTGCTATAATACACAATATGGTCCCACTGGCAGAAATTTCTGACCAGTGCACGAGTGTTTATTCTCACATAGTTGGATGTAAATATTCATTATACACAGGCTGAATTATAAGGCAGAAAAGTGGTAGATAAAATAAATTCCAGGAAAAAGATGTGTGCCACAGTGCAACTGTGATCACACTGACCCAGGCTTGCAGATAGTAGACTCTAAGTATCCACACAAAGCCCTTACCCTGGAGCTGCATTCATCCTCTTCAAGTTGTGCACTGTACCACTAATGCATATGTGGATATGCATTCAATAATGCATTACAAAAACACTATTATTTCCAGTCACCCTTTCTTATGGACCACCGTCACATTCCAGTAAAAACAGACAGGACATGCTATCCATCAAAATGTCAATTACTAAAACCAATGTGAGCACGGGAAGCCTTGTCAACCAGTTAGAAACATGACTAACATCTTTTTAACCCATAGCCTTCTGAACGGTGAGGTCATCAAACAGGTTGTGTTAGATCTAAGCGATGTAATACACTCATCAAAACCAGGAGAGCAAAACGTGGATTCAGGAATGCTAAAGCAGTTGAACAACTGTGTTCTCCAGACATGCAACTTAAACCTCTTCAAAACTTAATGTCCTTTAGTGGCACACATAAAGAATTTGGCTTTGAGACAATACACACGTTATATTATATATAATAAAGGCAATTCTGCTGAACATATAAAATGGTGAAAACTTGACATGACAGACTTCTTTTAATTATCTTGAGCACCATTTTTCTGACAGCAGCTCCAAAAAAATTTCAGTTATTTAAGCAGACAGCTGTATCTTATCAGCAAGCACAAAGGACTCTGTTAAGGCGGTCTGGTTACAGTATGACTCAGCACTGGCCCCGCTTAGCTCCCTTAGAGAGATGGGGCTGGGGTCACTTCATTCTCCATTAAGAGAAAACTTTTCAGAAATGTGGAAACAGGATTTTTGAGACAATAATTTTTTTTATATTTTGAGTCCACTTTGGAAAAATAAATTAATTGAATACATTTTAATCGGATAAATAAATGGAATTGTTGATCTTACTTTGCATTGTATGCAAAGATAGTTTGTGAGTTTGTCCCTTTCAACATTCAAAACAACTCTCAGCAAGGCTATCGTGTCATTATGTTCATAAAGTTGTTTTACAATTACCAACCAACAGGGACTGTCAGTTGAGCTACAGTTTTGACGAGATGGTACGGAGACTTTCAGCTGTTGGTGACCATGGTAATGTCAGTAAGTGGCAGACAACTTCTCCATGTACGAGCCATAAACAGACCAGAATAGCCTCTTGGCAAAGAGCCATCCACAGACAGTGGCCACGTGGCACAGCTTACAATCCTGCGCTATGCCCAGTAATACATCTCACTCTTACCAATTAGCAAAGTTGAGACACATTTTAACCGATGAATGTCCATGAGCGAACTCCCAAACCTAAACTTCTATTGTGGCATCTTTAAATGTTACTACCCGCTGAAAAAAAGTGAGATATGGTAGTGAGACCTCACTGATGCAGACAAAACATAAAGCTTACATATTATAAAAGGCTCTTGACATACATCATAGTTGGATCTCTGATAACATTTCTATCAATTTGGATAAGTGGATTTACTGTGTCATTTCGTCCATAAAGTAGGCCCAATCCTGCATGAGAGCAATGTCTTCTTCATACACTAGCAAGCAAGTTTGTGTCAATGGGTGGACAACAAATGACCTTAGACTAGGTTAGTGCGTTGACACCTAGGGTCCAAAGTTAAGATAGGGTCCAAAACTGGGATTGGCCTTGGACCCTATCTTAACTTTGGAATGACCTCTCTAAACCACAGAAGAAGCATTCTCCCCCTCAACATAGAGACTATTAACCACATGGCTGTTCACAACATGCATTGTAATTTAGTTCACTGCATTGTGCAGTAGTTAAATATTATATTAATTTTAGGTGACACGGTGGAGTGGTGGTTAGCACTGTTGCCTCACAGCAAGAGGGTCATGGGTTTGAATCCCAGGGTCGACCTCCACACCTTTATGTGAGGAGTTTGCATGTTCTCCCCCGTGAATACGTGGGTTTCCTCCGAGTGATCTGGTTTACCCCATCCACTAGAACATGTGCATTAGGTTAATTACTGCCATTGCCCCTGACCAAGGCAAAGGGGGAAGATCTTAAATTGGTCACCAGGCACTGTTGTGTGTTTGCATGTGCTGGCTGCCCCACGGCTCTTCAGAGAATGGGTAAAAATGCAGAGAATTAATTCCATTATGGTGATCAATAAAGTACCCTTCTTTCTTCTGCTTCTTAATTGCAAAAGTGTGGGCAAAATATCACATAAAAAAAACTTTGTAAAGTATCTGAGAAATTTTTGGAGGATTTGGTTTGAATCTTATCGACTGGAGTGCCAGTTTCTGTACATATTGCAACCTACATGGATTCATAAAGTCTGAGAGTTTCAAACGGCATCTCTGGAAATCTAGCAAATACATACTGTATAAAACTATTAACATGATAAGGAAGTGGCAAAAGCATGAGAATAATGCACTGAACCACACTGGATGTTGATATCCCAGAATAACCTTGGCTGGAATCATAGCTTTAATTATTCTACTGACTGGCATAAATGCTAGTGGTTTGGCAGATCAGCTTTGAACACTCATCCAGACTATGAATAATAAGTATCATTAACCTTTCAAAACTCATGAAGTCATCCTGAAAGCTTTCAATCCTCCATCTTGGTCTCCAAGGCAGAAAACCACAAGAATGTTTTCAGTGGGAAGAGCGGAGAAAGACAAACTGCAGCTCAGCTCCCTTTAAACACAACATAACCTGAATACCTTATAACTAACCCTTGGACTTGAAGGAGAAAAGTGGGAAAAATATTTAAACAGACTTTCTTTGGAGGCTACTTTAATTGCTTGTGATTATCTCATGGTTTCCATCACCAGTTTCTTTTGATATAATTTCAGAATTTTATTCATATAGATGCATTTGTATTATATCATAACCAAATCATAAATGTCATATTTGGCAGATGAGGAGAACACTGCTACTGTCTACACTTAAATTATTATATTATACAAGCTAATATGACTGGGGAGAGGAAAAATTCCTCCTCGTTTCCTCCTTTCACAGTGCCACAGGCTCTATCCCGAGTGTAGCCACGCTAATTTCAGTGTTTGTGACTGGGCCTCCTCTTATATGAACCCCTCAGCCCTTACTTCCTCTATAGGTCTCAGGTGGCCTACAAGCTCCAGGTCTGGGCTATTCCAGGAATGCATGTCACTAAGTGGGTCATAATCACAGGGGAAATCAGCTGCTTATGTAGGACATGAAGGCTAATTCATTGAAAGAAAATTTGGTGAAAGTAGTTAATCATAGGATACAAAATGCTCTGAATAAGATTTGAAATGGCTATGCTTTGCCAGGTGTATTTCAATATGCATAGTAGAGAAAAACAATAACAATCAAAAGGTATATGTGATGACGAGGCTGTAATGATGTTGAGGATGAATATTAGAATTATCATTAGTCTATACACATGTTTATGTTACCACCTGTAGTGAGCTGGTGATTGCTTGCCCAAACATTGTGCAACAGTTAGTAAGCATATCAGTGAATAGGACAGATAAATGCCTTCTCAAACAAGGACTGAAGATGCTTTTTGTTGCTGCTCAACATTTTCACCCATATATTTGGGTCCACTTACATTATTTACATTTAAAAATTATTAAAGAATGGAGTATCACAATACTTACATAGATGAGGCCAGAGTAGTAGCGGTCTTTGAGGTTGTGCAGCACCGAGGCCTCGTTGAGGCATGTAAGATCAGCCATGTCCTCCACTTTGCTGAACTTTGGTGGGTTCATCTTCTGGATGTCGTCTTTGTTAACCACCGCCTTCTTCCCATTCTCTGCAAGTTCCACCACCACCTCATCACCACGCTCCTCTCGAATACTAGCAGCTTCAAAGCCATGTCGCTCTGAGGGGATCCATACCAACCTCTTGGCAGTCCAGTCCGCTTGTGCGGCCGGGTTATAGACCACAGCTCGGTCCACAAAGAGGTACCGCTCCGGGTCCTCCTGCCCACTCCGCTGTGACATTGCTGAACACACTACGTCACGAACAGCTAGAAGAAAAGTCACAATATTTACTTGACAAACAAATATAGACAACAGGTGTAATAGCAATAATCTTCTACTAGTCCAACAACATTACCAAACAAAATCTGAAGTTCTATGAATTAGAAGCACCTCGTGTCTTACAGATGTGTTCAAATATCGTCTTTCATTTGCTTTACAGCCTTGCAAGTAGCTTCCAGCAGTATTTTTGAAACCCACACAGATTTCCCACCTACATCTCTCTGCAGATTCAACCAACTTGTAACTTCACCATCTGAGTCACAAGACAAGTGAGACCCTGATCCTGTTACATAATCAAAATGTATGGAAAAAGAAAGCAGTAATTCCACTGGAGAAATTATCTTGGCCAAGTCTTCATCACAAAGCTGTGTGTAGATCAGTTGATAGATGGATAGCATTAACTTGATCAACATTGACTTTTGGTATGATGGAATGTTATCAGCAACATGTCAGCCTTATCTTTTTATTTTGATTTAATAAATATAATCTACATGTGTAGTCCTAACAAAGCGGGGTTAGTGACAGCTCGAGTAAGAAATAATTCACAGTTGTTGAAGTAAACTCAATATTGACAAGCCAATATTATTCAATAAGAGGACTGATTACAGAACCATGATCAATATCATCTTAACTGGATTAAAAATGTTTTCATAGACACAACAAAAACTTGTTGATGTCCTGAGGGACAGAACTGGATGTCAGCCGTGACCCAGGACTAGTTAACCACTTCAGATTGCTTCCAGTTAATCTAGGTTATGTGATAAATGCTCAGATATTTAACCAGGCTACAATCGAATCCCAAGCTTACAACAGGCACTGGTTAGACACGAATCTGGGTCAGGTCACGGGACAGGGGATCAGGGTGGCTGCAGGCTGTCGTGTCACTACATCTCTTCGCACCCAAAGCTGAAAAACAGTTACTTTCATCCCCCTTCTGGCTCGGGAAATGTATCAAAGTGCACCCTAGGAGGACATTTCGGCTGAAGAAGGCCAAGAAATTGCAATCGTTACGGAAATAATTCGTCACCAGTTGATAACCGGCCAGGCCAAACAGCTGCATCGGCTAGGGTAGCTAGCTTAGCTCAAAGTTGGCGTGCCTTGCCGCTGGATATACACGCCAATCGAAAAGATGCATTCAGGGATTCAAAAGTGGCACAACACAATGGGAAGTCTATGACTGGCCTTCCATAACATTCGGTATGCGATGGATACAAAAACAACTGTAGTAATTGTGACTCAGAGATAAATTGAGCAGTCTCCTAAGGCAAAATCCCATATCGTGGGTGTGGGTGGCTCAAAAGACGTCTGGGTGGGGATAACAGCAAGCGGACAATGACCACATCGTTTCTCCGCGGACTTCAAATATTTCACTTCTGCAACAAATATCTGTAATTTAGACGTTAAACGAACATTAATTCCGACTTTATTTAGCCATAAACTGGCTCTGCGGCACGGGCTAACATTAGCAAAGCTGTTGGCCCTCCATCATTGTAAAGTCATGGCACAATAATCCGCTAGCTAACTGTTACAATCGCTGCTAACCACTACATCTTTAATAAGACCACCGAGGCTTCTGCTGAACTTACCAGACGGAGCAGATAAAGAGGCACAGTCTTGAGTGTTTAATATTTCCACGGGGGAATGGTTTAGTCCTTCAGCGTGTGCTTAAAGCTTCCCTTCTCCCTGCCGCTCTCTCATCAGTGGTACTCCCCCTCCATCCAGCACCTTCTCAACCGAACTCTCACCGGCCACACATAGAGGATACACCGCGGCACTATTTTTTGGGTAACGCCCACAATTCAAATCTGGAATATGATTCGCTCCCAAACACCAACGCCCAGCCGCGATTGGTTCAAAATAATTTCCATCCCAAATGTTTGATCGTTGCTCCCATGTATCAACACCTGCAGACCGGTGGATGCAACTGGAATTTATCACTTCTACCAAATACTTTTAACATATTTCAGAACACGTCATCCCTTCCACTCAGAACGTTTAAATTATTCACCATGAAGCATGGATCATCGGTTAAGAGCGGATACCATGTAACCGAGCGCTGGTTTGATTCCGGCCTGTGCTGCAAGTCATCTCCTCTCTCTTCCCTGTCCTTCATGTCTGTCTCCCTACTGTAACTATCACAATAAAGTAGAAATGCCAAAAAAAAAAAAATTTAAGAACTCTGAAGAAGCCGTCAAAAAAATGAATGAAAATAAAAAAAATTAAATGCTCAATGTTCCCGAAGAAGCAAAAATATGTGAATGTATTCTGGGGAAGTCTGTGTAAAATATACATACTACATCGGGAATAGGACAAGACAATTGCAAGTGAAATTTCATTTTAGCATTGTTTTTATCAAAAGTTTAGACTAAATTATTAATGGGTCACTAATGTTAAAAAAAAATTCTAGAGTTTTCCAGAGTACTTTAAATAAACGCTTGCCTCATTTAGCAATCAATTTACCTGTCTTTGAGGATTAATAAATGAGTACCAAGTAGATGAAACTTTTTAAAATCATTTTAAATCTATTTCTACAGACGCAAGTAAAAATAAATAAATGAATGCATTTTTTAGTTTTTATTTTCTACACATTTCCCCATTTCGTATCTTTAGAAATTTTGGAAATTAATTTTTATTTGAGCACACTATGAGACAAACTGTTTTGGGTTCAGTAATTGAGTATAAGATGTCAAAAAGCATATGCATAAATATTTAGGTTTACAACTGACAAAGGAATCAAATGTAGTGGTTTCTGAGATGTGGTACTTGTAACAGTGGTACTTGAAGTGCCCCCTAGTGGTATATCAGATGACATAAGAATTTTACAGAGGACAATACAGAGAAATCTGTGCAAATTCTACAATATAGGCAAACTATTAATAAAACTCTTGTTTAATTGTTATCTTAAGTTTATTATTATTGTTTTAGAGCTGTTGTGCATCATGTTAACCTTAACCTTAAAAAATCAAAGACATTTTTACCACTGTCCAAACTAATATCCTGACCATGTTACTTAATGATGTTTTCATGGCAAGGTGGTGGCATTGTGCTAATAAGCTGTATTTAAGAATAAAACATATTTCTTGTTACCTTACTGATGGCCCCAGTGTGGCAACATCTGAACTCGTCCTTTGTTTCGTTGCTGTGCATTGGTGCTGCACTTGCTGTTTTGTAATGCTATAAAAAAGTTAAAAAAAACAACAACAATCAAATCACAGCAAGCTTGAGGAAAACTTTTTGGAAATTAATGAATGAATAATGAATGAGAGCACTAATGACCCTGAGAGTTTGTACAGCCCATTATCTAACAGTTATATTAAATGTGTCATAGTTGCACTTACACTTTCTTTAGTGCAATATGAAACCTACCAAACTAAAAGAAAACATGGTAGACAGTCTCGTGCAGACTGTGAGAACAGCTTACAGTATACTGTAGCCCTACTTTATTGTAAATGTCTCACTTCCTGTACAGACACAGTGGTTTATCTTTGGGTTTGTGGTTGAGGTGTCTCTTAGTTCTTGTTAAGCTCAGTGGCTGTACTTTATCCAAAACATTTGAGAATCACTGGTCTAATGTTGTGTACATCAATAAAATGCCATCTTCTTATTCAGTTGAATTGTCCGGCAATCCATTGCCTTCCAGACTAGAAGTAAATTTAATGTGTTGAATCACTGCGTTTGATGGAGTAATGATTGTCCCTTACATGTGCACATTTACAGTAAATATATTATGAAATGGCACAAAGCTGCAATGAGTCCATTCAGTCAGTAGATGTCAGAATAACTTAAGGGTAACAAAGCAAAGAGACGAAGACTTCATACGTGAGCACAAAAACGCCCCAGACTCTCCAACATAACTCACAGCTCAAAAATTAAATGTTTTTAAATCAGTACATTATTATGTTCTACCTCTCGTATGCTTACAGTTTTCTTACCAGTGGCGAAACTGACATTTGACCTGAACCGGAAATTAAGCAGATTCTGGAGTCTGAGCTCCCCTTATAGTCAAAAAATGAAGAGAAACGTTTTTCTTTTAAGATGATCCTTTTGGTATTTCTGCATTATTATATAGGTGATAGGCACAGTAGAGAGATAGACAGGAAGGACAAGGCATGACATGCAGCAAATGGCACTGGTCAGAATTGAACCTGCACCTCTACCGGTGGCATGCACTCTACAAGGTGAGCACCACACAAGCTTCATCAGACATGAAAAGAATTGTACTCACTTGTTCTTTTCAATCCTTATGATGGAAGTTTTTACCTTTTCATTATTATTACTTATTTTATTTGTCTAATTGAGCGGGATTAAGAAGCCCTAATGTTCAAGTATTTAGATAACAGCTTCAGTTTGTGCTTTCAGGATGGCATCAAGGGTGCTTTCCCTGCATTCACATCAGTTTCTTCTTGGCGATCTACCTCCAGTAGACACTCTAAAGTATCCGTAGGTGTGAATGAGATTGACTTCATCTGTCAGCTAAATGGTGAATTGATCAGCTGTCCAGCATTGACCTTTCCAAATGTTTCCTGGGAGAAGTTTCATTCACCTGAGAACTCACGCAGCATAAATGCGTATAGAATATGGGCTGATGATGAAGTATCTGATAAGAAACAGCATGAATTTTTCAAGACATAACTCTAAGCAATAGGTTTGTGGCAGAACAGAACAGAGCATCAGCTAAAGAACAACCTACACAGTGAGGCAAAGTGGTTGTGGCATGACGTGTTGAGTCACTTCTCTTCAGCTGGGACAAGGATTTCAGTTAGGATAGAGGGAAAATGACTAACTCCATATACCATCATATTTGAGCACAAAGGCTTCTGTCGTAAAGATGAAAATGAAGAGGAGTCTGTTTGTCTCTCTGTCTGTCTATCCCTTCATTCATCGTGTCTTCCGTTCATGCAGTGACGCAGATGTAATGATGACTCACCACCAGGTCCCCGGAGACAAAATACTTTCTCTGCTCTAGCCATCTGAGACAGACCTGCAGCATACGGGACCCAATTACAGCTCTCGGTTATTTCCATTCCCAGTGAAAGCGCCTCTGTTGATGTTCTATATTTAAATTTTATTTCTCTCTTTATTTACCTCACCTCTCCCTGTCATTTTTAGGACCACAAACATCAAAGTCCAGTGTGCATGCTTGCTATTGCTGCTGCACTGCATAAATCCTATGTACTTCAACCATTTACATGCATGTGACTATAAATAACATAAAACAAAACTACTCCTATTTAATAAAACTGTCAGGGGTTGGTTATTTTCAAAGTGTTCGAACAAAATTTTCGAAACCTCTGCCCTGTCTTCCATTTTATCAGGTATCAAGTTTTTCCAAACAAAGACAAAAATGAAATATTAATCAATGTCTGCCAGTTTAGTTAGTATGTGACTGTATGAACTGAAGGAGCTGTTTTTAATTGTCATGTTTTTAAATATTCCATGCTTGAATATACCATACCGTAGAATAGCACAAGGCAATCTGAACTTAATCGTAAAACCACATTGTGTAGATCTCAATCATCATTTTTCTCCTGATGCATTTTCAGCAAGTCTCAACTTATACACATTGGTTTCCTGATCTCTGTAAATAAATTGCTCTTGAATTTGCTTGAATTACCACACCTTTACCCATTTAAATTATTTAGATTTGTCCATTCAAGGTTGACACAATAATTAATAGGTGATACACTGTAACATTTAACTTGATGATCTCTTGTTGTCAACTGGTTGGCCATCCTTAAGTAATGGCTGTGTAATTTACAAGATATTAGTGTCTACAAGCTGATGGAAATTACTGGCCTGCCTGTCAAGTCATTAAGTTTGTAATATCATTTGAACGATTGAAGCAGATGAAATATTTTATTGTTTATATTTCAATTTTTTTTATTTTATTTAAGAATGTTCAAATCCATCTAAATCAAATTTTACTACGACGTTCAGCATGCCCAGAAATCGCACAATAGGTAAGAATGAAAAAATAATACAATAAATAATAACTTAATATGGGTCAATGCAAATGATGGCTGAAGATTTGGTCCCTAAATGATCCAACACATCTCTCATGTAGTGTGGCGCCATTCATCTAGAATAACAGAGTGAAGATTGGGATTTTTCTCAGCCACACCTCTTTAAAATAGGACAAAAGAGTCCAACATAAGCATTTCATTTCATCAGTCTGGACTCTGAAAGAAAAACTCCATGCATAAATGCCACCGTACCTGAGGAGAACACAATTAGAAACATTTTCATATTTCACACCTTAATCTTGGATTTAAGGCATCAGGTGCTTAAAGTGTTATCGCCCAAACCAACAAGCTATCACCCATCACATTTCTACATATCATTCAGCCTTTGTGAACACTGTGTAATTTTTCTTACAAAGATGTGTACACCTAGCAGCATAAAATGAAATTATCCCACTTAGTCTGCCACACTCTGACTTCCATCACAGCCACAGAATGGATGCTGCTTTCAGAGGTGGGTGCTTGACCTATTCAATCATTTTCACTGAATGCAGACAGTAAAAGGAAGAAATTTCATGATCTGTTATAGCATTGGAATTTCTGCCTTTATACAGTACAAGAACACTGATTAATTAAGGTTACAGAAGTCCACAGCGGAGTTCTTGGATGGTGGATATACTGAGGCATGTAATTTCCTCGTCAGCTTCTGTCTTGTTACTCGCCATGTTTGATCATTTCCATAGTAACCATTTGAAATCCACTGTTGTATGGCAGCTCCAGGTGTCTTGTTGTTCTAAGGAGGAAATATCAGCGAAAAGGTTGCAGAATGAGAATGCATCGTGCCCTCATTACAACTGACATGAATTTCAAAACAAGGCAGATAAGAGAGCGGTGGGTCTTTCCAACAGAGCTGTCAAATATCTGTCCACTAATTGCAAACATGGGGAAAGAAGGGATTCTGCCTGTCGCATACAAATATTCCTGCAACCCCAGAAAACTGCTGTCAGTAAATTAATTGCAAAATGGCATACACATTGTTGTCCCTATTAATTTCAGTTGTTGAGAAAGGAAATTTGAGCAGAGTGCATCTCAAAAGGGAATTGCTGATCGGATCAGTGTAGCTGGAGGTGCACATGCAAAAACATAGGTCTCCTTAAATAGGAGAGAAGGATCAGTAAGCAGCAAGAGAAATGAACATGATCTCTGCACAACAATGCCAATTCATGTACTTAAAAAAAAACAAAAAAACAGGTAAACCGTGGAAACATGCATTGCAATGAATTCCAGTTCAGTTTGGGTTCTATTTACTATCTATTTATTATTTGTCAGCACTTAAGTTGTGGGCATGTGCACAACTAAATTCCTGACTAAAAACCCTTAACAACAACTAAACTTACTAAACTTAATAGGATAAATAATTATATTTTTATTATTCTATTAAATTGTATTGTGAAATGTAAAAGTAAATAATCAGATGTATCATCTGATCTCTATTCTGTGTTCTTTTTTTTTAGCAGTAAATTAAACTATCATTAGACTAATATAAATAATATAAACGCACACTGCGTGAGTTTGTGTGTGTGTGTATATGAGTGAGTCTACTTATAGAATACCACAAAGGGTGGTAAGCGTGACTGGCAGCTATAGTGTGTTTCCACCTCCTTATCCAATGAATGCACAACATCCAGCTCTACATGACATTTTGTCACTCATACAGGTTAATTAAGTGTTTAGGCTCCTACAAACTCGGCAGGTTGTTGGCCTGTTGCTAAGAAACAGCAGAGAGAAGAGGATGTGTGACAGCAACTAATTGGTTGTATCAGACCCATGTTATTAGGTTGCTGCTCACCCCCGACCCTTAGTTCTGTGCACATGACTATGAGAGAAGACTGGGGAATAAGATTCCTGCTTCATATTAATGTGTTGTTTTTGTGTAAATGATGAAAGACATTTACGTATGCATCAGTAGACAGAAACTTTCAAAGATGGCAATGTGAGGGCATCCTTTACTACCGCAGCAAACAATAAAATAAATAAATAATACTAAAAATAATAATATCAAAAATGAATAGTAAAAAATAAAATACATAAATAGAAAATAATAATAAAATGAAATAACAAGACAAAGTAGAAAATAACAACTAAAATAAATGTGAAATTTTTATTGGACACCCACAAAATTTTATCATTGCTCTAAAGCAACACCTCGCAGATGAACAGGCCACAAATAATTATATTTGGACTGTTTTATCAACTAGAATACCATGATGAGAAGGACAAATTTATCTGAGGGATTGTAATGTTGTAATTCTTGTGAAATATAGCATCATGTAGTAGGATAAAAAGTGTTTCACTTCACTTTCACATATCTGAAAACCTTGTAGTTTCTGTGCAGTACTTCCAAAACTTAACATAACTTTCCGTGCTTCATCAGAAAAAAAATTCTTAGCTCTTGCAGTGAGGATTCCAAAAAAATCAATCAACAAGATTTTTCAGGCAACAACATGGTACTTTTTGGTTGAATTAGTAACTTCAAATTTTCCTTGTTTGAACATTTAGCTCTTTATCCATTCCATAGTTATTTTAATCTGGATGTTTCCAAGCATTTAATTACTTACAAGGAGACACTCGCCTCCCTCAAAAGTACAACTTCAGTGTAGAATTTAATTATGTCTTCCACCATTGTTGGTCTTCCGTATGCCAGTCTGTATGTTGCCTAAAATGTGTGGCGAATGACTCATCCACCTGCACTGCAATGCAGCTGTGCACACTGCAGGAGAGAAATAAACACAGCACTGTCTATGTCATAATGTGGTGTGAGTGAATAGTAAGCTGTTAGGTATCACATAGAACATAGTGTTCTCATCTGACACCTGTTGCCATGGCAATGACAGGAACCATTATAACAGTACACAATATTCATGTTGTATAACCGCAACGACATTGATAATTTACTTTGGCTAAAATTGAATGAATATTTTTGATTCATTTGATTCCATGGCAAACTCTTCATATTCAAAAAGTCCTAGCATTCCTGTAAGGCCTTCAACTAAACTTTGAGATTAAATAATTTACTCTGCAGGCCTAACAATGTTCAAATTTGCAATTAACTGAAAAAAGTCCCAGACATCGTCATTTTTTTTTTTTCTAACATGAATTGGCGTCAGGTTATTAACACGTGAACACTGACTAGTATAAGGGGGCTGTTATTTGATTTTTGCCAGCAGACATACAGGATGTTAGTAATTCACATGATGAGAGAGAGATAACTAGAGAGACAAACTCAGGACATGACACCCCTGCTGTGTCTGGACGATCTGATTATTTAGCTGGTGGTGGTGGAGAGCATTTTGGGAACAGGTGAAACAGGTGAAATGAAACAAGTGGAAACAGACAGACAAAGTAAAAGAGGGAGTGGAGAGGGCCGGAGCATGACTCAGAGTGTCTTTTTTTAAAGAGAGGAAATCAGTGTTGGTACTTGTGTTAGTGACTTCAGGAGGGAGTTAATGGAATGTGGCAACCTGCCAAGTAAAAGTGCCATAACAGCCAAAACACTCATTAGGGGTGACTGTGATATTAAGTGTTGGTGTCATCAGCACCATCTTCATCATCATCATCATCATCATCATTCATCCATCCATCTACACCACATATCCAAATCAGGGTCGCAGTGGGGCTGGAGCTTATCCCAGCAGTCATTGGGAAAAGGCAGGATAGAGCCTGGGCAGGTCACCTGTCTATAGCATGGCTCATACATAGGGACAGACAACTCAATCACACTCCCATTCAAGCCTATGGGCAATTTAGAACTCTAATTCACCTAGGCTGCATGTCTTCGGAGGTGGGGGGGAAACCGGAGAAAAAACCCATGCCGACACGGGGAGAACATCATCATCATCATCAACATCATCATCATCATCACTACACAACATTTACACATTTACAAAACATCTGATCACACTATGCACATAGCACTCCACACACCACACCAGCAGCTGGAATCCTCAGTGCTGTGAAGTGGATCATTAATTAGCCTGGACAGATCATCCTGGTCCTGCTAGGATCAAAGCAGTCCAGTCCAGTAAGTGCTTCAGAGCAGAAGGGCCTCCACACGAACATCTTGAGTACATCTAAAATGACCTCTCCCCTGCCTTCTGTTGCTGTTAACCATCTGGACACATTCCAGCATACCTGTTCTTCCTATTTGCACATAATGTTATGAATGTTTTTATGTTCACTTTGCTTCTTTGTGAATATTGGTTACAATTGCCATCTTTTAAGCAACATCAGACACACTGCTACTGTGAAACACATTGCTTATATTACTGTCAGGTATAATACTGCAATATGCAGCATTGTCCTAATGAAATAGAAAATAAAGCTGCTCTGCAAGGCAAAAGGCTACTTGACAGAGGCAAAAGACCAAAGACTAGGCAGACTCTATATTTTAGACTTTATAACTTTGCAGCATTACAGCTCCATGCAGAGTGTTAATAACGTCCATTGTCAAAATTCTTCTGCCATGCAAATCCTGTTGTGCTTTTTTGGACGTTGCATGCTGCAATCCCACTACAGTGGAGGATTCTCTCTAATACTTCAAATGAGTTGTCTGCTGTCATGCATGCAGGGAGAAGGACTTTCAAGGACTGCCATTGTATGCAGCATAATAACAATAAGAATATCAGTAAAAGGTTTTTTTTGCCCTTAGACATGGATGAGATGGCAATATACAAATAAATGTATCATTTTAACTGCACTACACATATTTATTTTCTCTGAAAAATATAATGAAGTGAGAATAACCTACAATAGCGGATGGATAATGTATTACATATATATATATATATACATAACATATCACTTCACTGTTTTCTAAGTATTTCCTGTCTCATATTTTGTGATGGCAATAAGTGAGGGGGAAAGAAATATCCTTTTGTGCTGTTCTGCTTATTTCCCACGAGCTACAAATTTGGATTCAACGGAAGTGACTTGCTGGAGGGCATGTCAGCATATAGAGAAGAAGCTTTTTATCAAATGGATTCAAAAAGTAGATTTTAAAAGTTGAATGCATGAGTCTTGCTTTAAGGGAGAGAGAAAAGGGATGATGTGCATTCAAGTCCCTTGACTGATTTAGCCTGAGGTCACTGAGGTAATAACATTATCCCTAACCTACACCTCTTTAAATCCATTTCTACACACTTAATAAAAGGAATTTCCATTTGATTTAAATTTCAAAATGGCACGTAGCTAAACCCATGACCTTTTCATAGAGCTTTTTATATCTTGGTATTATTGCAGATAAACTCTCAAGCAAATGTGGAGCCAATTGTTAAGGAAATACATGGCATATGTATATTACACTATTAGTTTGATTACCCATAGTTGAAACTACAAGAGGCCACGACTCATTAAAAAAATGATATGGTAGCCAAGAGATATTTTTTTTTATAATCTCAAAATGCTGTGGAGCGCAATCGTTAAAACATCATGCGTGATTTCAAAGTATTTTAAAATTGGAATGATACAAAAATCAGTTGTTAACTCGGCATGAATATGCGACTTCGACATTGGTATTGGCACTCCAACTCGCCAGACTCTGAAACAGCGGGCTTGACTTGTTCAGAACTTGTTCAGGAGTTATTCTACATAGTTGCCTACGCTGCCTTAAATGGATGATTGAAACACAATAGCTTGGTTGTTGTACATATTCCGGACTGACCTCTTTTCACCTGCAGAGGTAGACTTCCACACAGAGCATGTGTGTGTGTATGGGACTCACATTGTCCCAATAAGATCCTGCAATCTTCCATGCAGGCGTGCACCCAACCAGTAGGAGAAATAAATCCTCCTGTCAGCCTTCCTCCTGTAAATACGGCCAGCTGTGTGCGTAGGATGGCAAGACCAAGCTGACAGGTTAGCATTTCATTGTATGTGTTGTGTTGTGTGTATAATTTTACCTGGTATGTGTGACAAATGAGGGCTACAGCAAGAAATGTGTGCCAGCTCTGTTGCTGTTCCATCTCACAGCTGGACACAGTAATTTCTTCCTGTTTTGATTTTCTCACCAGACATTTCTAATCAATGAGTCAAGCGTATGGTCACACATAAAGTTTGTCAATACGCTTTCAAATGAAAATCCAAATTGATTCAAGAGCAAATCCAACAAGTAAGTAACTAATTGGCCAATTTGGACCACAGCAAATGGACAATTTGAGGACACACTCGAATTTCTCGTAATCATGAGACAGGATCTTGAGGTAAGATTAATTTTATTATATATGCATCCTTGACTGAGAACATGTAAGAATGCTGAACCCTGTTCATTTTAAAGAGGCTTTTTCAAACAAATATACAATGCATGCAGTCTTTGCCTTAAAATAAACCAAAGTTAATAAAGTATAAACAAATGAAACAAGAGGTACGAGTAAGCCATGAAAACTCAAGCAATCATGGTAACAAAGCAACACAGGTGCACCAGTGCTGCATCCTTGCATTCTCTCACACACACACACACTGAACTTATCCTCTATGGGCCCTATTTAGACGATCTATGGTGCACGTCTGTCACACTACAGTGCCCAGTGTTTTGGGGTGTGTCCAAGTCCATTTTGCTATTTAGAAGGTGCCCAGTGAGGCGCAGAGTGTGAAGGCGTAGTATTTAGGAATCAACAGAACGCCCGTGGTGCAATGTCAGGAGACATCAGGGGGAAAACAGAAGCTTGGTGCAAGAGTGCGCACGTGTTGTAAACCCTCATATGTAAGGCCTATCTAAATACTGCTTTAGCTTCGCAGAAAAACACAAAGCCTAGACGTGGTTTGAGTTTGTTTAAAGCCCAAATGTGTTCTTCTGTCCTCCGGATAGCAACGCGTCAACAATTTGCCCGAACAGCTTCATTTTATGACAAACACGCACAGACGAAACCAAGTGCATTTGTAACTTACACAACATGGGTACTGGGTGTGAAAATTAAAACGATGTTGGTACGCTAGCCATGACTCTTGCGCTGAGACCTGGCATCACTTTGTGCCGAGTATAACATATGGAGGTATACTTTTTTCTTCTGATTCTTTGTCACACATGTACAAACACATTTGTACCACCTCGTTTCACACACCGTGAACTGTTCAGACAATGTGGAAGAATATAGTGTTTGAATGACAACTCTGCACTTTTTAGAGTATTGTTAGCTAAGAGTGGGCCTGATGGGAACCCAATGTGTCTATACCAAGGATGACTCAAATTCAATAATAAGCACTCTAACTGTCTTCCTCTCTCTGTCTGTGCTCTTCACTATCCATCTGTTTCTCTCTCTGGGACAAACTATCTTTTACTTGCCTCTGCCAAAGAAAATACTTGTACATATCAGAGTGTGTGAATAGCGTTTATTTGTGGTGTAAAATAAAGTAGAATTGAAGAAGGTGTTCAGGGTTTCATAGACATTGTGGGCAAACAATTCATTAGATGACTGTTTTAACTCGAAGGTCTCTGTTACATATTTGTATTTGTAAAATATATATTTGTATTTCTGTGACAGGAACTGCTTGTGCTTTGTCACGAGAAGATGATTGTATACTATACTGTACATAGAATCTGATAAAAATCGACTTAATCAGACTATTCACATTTGCTTGTATAGTGGAAACCGACAGCAACTCCATACCTCCATAAAACTCTCTCCACTAGAGCTCTTTTGGCCTGGTCGCTACGCCTGCTTTCAGAGTCTGAGGTTGTGAGTCCAAACCCTGTTTGAGGTGAGACCAGTGACCCCAGATAGAAGTGTAGTGAGAGAAATGGAAACAAGTTTTGCTGGGAGGCTAATGCAGGAAAATAACCCTTTAAATAAATCTCACACCCCTTCACCTCAACTTTTATGGTCAGTGCCTCCTGAGCCTGAGGGTTGTAGACGATGTTACACTGATGCTATCTTACACTCATACAGCAAAACTACATTATCTTTCTTTGTTCTCCAATGGTTGTTCTGCCAATTTATGTCACACATCGTTATTTCTCACATTTACCGTCCACTGACCTCCATTTTAGCGCTAGACACAGCTGTTGGGTGATATGTGACCCAAAGCCTCAACATGAGTGTCAAGACTAGACACCAAAAGATGTTGGGTTAACAAAACTGGCTAATTTCTCCAGGTTGTCCATTCTGAGAACAAATGCCTGACTGTTGGCTGATAGTAAAGCCCGAGTTAAACAGAATCAGTGTGTTGGTGCTGGATATAGAGGAAATTGATTTGCTTTTAAACATAGTATAAAAAGACTCAACAGGTGTTCCTGAAACACCTCAGCACTAACATCAAGGACCTGGGATTTGAGAGACACAGCATTGCTTTATTGTGGCCATCGGTCTCTGTATACTTTTCATGAGACAATCACAGTAACCTTGTTTCCAATGTGACAATGAGCCCAGATTTAAATTACAAATATCAAGTTCTGCCCTTTGATGAGTGCTTTTCATTGGGTACGTGTTGGTCTTTATTATGGCCATCTGTCTCATCTCTCAGATATATCTAACCTGTTTTAATGTTTCATTGTAAAGATATGGGGTACACGAGGTTGCTATGGTGACTATTCTTCTTGGCAACACAGAGAACTGCTGTTGGCTGATTGGCCACTAGATCCCTGCTCCTCGAGTCCTGGACATCATGAATCCCATACCTACTAAGGAGCGTTGGAAATATGCCTAAAGATTCCTAAAGAGGGTCCTATGATCACCTGATGCCTTAACAATTCAGAAGAGATGAAAATTCAACATTCAATACACGACTCGGTGGATAAGTCACATGATGCTATGTCAATCTAAAATGACTGCCAGGCCCCACCCCATTCTCCCTTTTACTTCTGTTTTGTAATTGTTTAAAGGTGCATTAAAATTCTATAAAGCAAAATGCAAATGGCCTGGAGAATTTTGCTACTGGCCACTAAATATATATGAAATGGGTACCCACGAAGGAATTATTCTGTATGTTTTACGATAGCAAAGTGGGTTTTTTTTTTTATAAATATGGCTCAAATTTCTATATTTTCATTTCAAATTTCCATTTTTTTTTTTTTTACACTTTTGATTTTGTGAAATAAAATAAAGCTTAGATTTTGTTTGTTTGCAGGTGGGATTACACTCAAGGAGAATAACAAGGAGCCTAAAATATAAAAGCACCGATATATTAAAACATAGTCCTGCTCACAATCTGTGGACACTTTCAGAACTCCCTCTCTTTATGCCTTTGAGCAATCAGAAAAACTTTGTAAGTTTATGTGTTTTAATTCAACTACATTCTATATACTGATTGATTTTCATCAATATATAATAATTCAAATTTCACTATAAATTTCCGTATTAAAATTCCATCGGCCATCCTGGCCTGCTATCAGATTTGTGCTGTTGAGGAACAAAATATAACACATGATTCACTTTTTAGAGGGATATTTAAAAATTTACCATTTCGCATTTTGTACAGTGGGATGTCTTATTTGCATTTGACTCACCATGTAAAAAAAAAGACACCAAAAAAGGCCCAGTTTTTGTCTCAGTATCGCAATGAACCTACCTGCATTAATCCATGAACCTTAATGCAGCATTAATTAAAAGACACCCGTTAGTTTCTTCACATGCAGCTGCAATTTGGAAGGTCATATCCTTTTGGATCTGGTGTCAAATAAAACAGGACATTTTGTCCTTACAAAGTTGCCAATTGATGTCAGCTTCATTAACATTAACTATTGGTGCAAATTATAAAGTTGCAGCAGTGTGAGTAGATGTGCCCACTGACTTCAACGGAGGCTACATTTTAATGAGGAAACAAAATAGTTATTATGAGTTTCTTAGATTTTTAAATAAAAACATCTAGAGGCGATATTGTGGTTACACCAATTAGCTTGTGCAATGTACATGTGCAGCTCCACCAGTTTGAAGTCTGACTCATGCCGTGCTTTTAACTCTAAACCCTTTCCTGTCCATCTGAAAAAAAAGGAAAATAAACACAGTAAGCTGGATTGTTTGCTAGAAACTGTTAGGCACGAGTAAGAGAACCACGCAGAGCTACGACAATTAAGAAAGATGAGGAGCACAAAGCACAAAATAAATGAGAATGACAGAGTCAGGGATGCCACAAACCAACTCGCAAACACACCATGCCTTTGCAACATCCAATCAAATCCATTTGGGAAATTCTCCACACTGATGTCTATTCTGGTCCACTCGTGCTTCCAAGTGTTTCTCGGACTGAAACGTTGAAACTGGAAATATTAACCGTGTGCCATTTTGTTTTCCTCCCTCCTATGTCCAGTCACAGTGGGGCTCTCAATGTTCCAGGCTACATGATGGAGCACGTGAAACCGCAGCACTCCTTCAGAAGGGTGAGCCCAGTCTTGGCGAAAGGCGAGGAGGTCTGCTGGGTCCTTGATGCCACTCGTCTGGATGGAACACCTGCCACACAGTGAAATCAAATCCTAAAAATCTGAATTTGTCGTATACAGTATTGCACTTTATTTACAAGGAGTTTCGCTGATTAATGACAGCATCATTCAATGGTGTTATAAAGTCTCATCTTCAAAGAAAATAAGAGCTTGAAAAACAAAAAAGAAATGGGAAAAGGCAAAAAAGTCAGACTTTAAAAAATACCAACTCAATCCCAGTGTACAGTCTGTGAAATTTGTGTGCACATGTTCAAAAGCACGCAAAGCTGGTGCCCTCTTAGTGTTTGAATACCTGTTTTCTTCATGGTTTTAGGGAGCCTGGACTTCAGAAAATCTGCCATTTCTTTATCTTCTTCTTTTTCCCTGTAAAAGTTTAGAAAAAAAAAAGGAAATAAATTAACATTTCTTTCACACCTTCAAATAAAACCAATTTCAGACCATTATGTCACACATGATGAACTGGAATATGATCAGTTGCTTATAGTTTGTAGACGTGCTATATAATCCAAAATGAGATAAAATAATACTAATAAAAAAACTTTAATTATATTCACAA